>CAUOFW020009102.1:0-312121 GCA_963454935.2 Ilex paraguariensis | reverse complement strand
TTGTTAGAAAGCACTAATAGAGGATTCTTCATCACATGTTTTGTCTTGTCAACATCATATGAGCACATTTAATGCTACGTCACGTGTAATCATGAGGTTTAACCACTTCATTTGCCCTCAGAAAATGTCTGACACACGCTTTTTGACTGTCAGCCATTTTCTTATCGATTCATCATCACTTGTACTTTGTAGCATGCCTTTTCGTTTTGGCGGCACATTCAAAGCATTTAAATGTTGCCTTTAAAATTCCTCCTTCTTTATAACCGTCTTCCTTCACATTTTTGCTTTTCTACTACCAGACTCTTAGATTCTTACCCTCTTCTTTCTGTGTTCTTCTTCCTCTGCACTTCATCTTTTTCGTGGCTCCTCTTACTCCATCAGAAGTCCTTGTTTTCAAAGCCAAGTATAACATTTCAGATGACATCGAGGTTAGGGTCGCTGGAAAAGATGAGTCATTGATTGGCACAAGAGAATCAATCCTCATTCTTACTTGTGCCATAACCGAGGGTGGTATTTGTTTTCCTCTTGACCCTCTTCTTATCTGGGTTCTATCTGTTGCAAAACTTTGCCATCTCCAATGCTGCCTCAACTTTTTCTGGATCGTTATGGGGGTGTCTTCTTTGAACAAGATTCTAGGTTTGAGCCTTGGATTGTGGGAGATTTTATATTGTTACATCATCAAGGCTGCCGGAGATAGCTACTATCTATCGGTGAGGAAGAATGAGAGGTATTTGGTAACCCACCTTCCAGATTCAAACAAAGGATATGAGAATGATGTGGTGTTTGTCTCTGGCAACTGGGAATACGCTCCTGGTGTCATCCTATCCTATCGCTGTCCCTACGAAGAAGTCATGCCAGGTATTTGATATCATTTGCCTTCTGTTTTAACTTTTATTTTCCATTCCACTGATTGAGTTTTCTTCTGCACAGATGAAACTGTGAAGGGAAGAATTGTTGTGTCCTCTGTAAAGATAGACCAACTTCAGAAAGTTAGGAATTATAACGAGTCATTATTCTGCCAAGTCGTCCACACACTGCTCGGGTACACTCCAACTTACACTTCTTTCATTGCTGTGCCGAACCGACCCAATGCCACTTTGGCTGCAGATCGAGAGGAGATTCAGTCTGCTCGGGCTCAGACCCCTCAAGCCAAGAAGAAATTGTCTCTTGCAGCATCTGGGCACAAGACGGTAAAGGATTTCCTTGATTTTTTTTATCAAATGTCAAACCAACTCCTTCTACTGAACCAACTCCAAACATTCCTGAGGTCCCGACCTCCGTTCATGAGGAACTCACCTGTGACGCTCCAGCTAAAACTCCCCTACCTGATAACACTGATCCACCAACCATTGAACCAGCAGATGCAATTCAGACTATTGAAATTTCAATTCCAGTTAAGTTAGGCCCTTCTGATACTGTTCATTCCCCTTCTCCACAAGATGATTCACTTTTTGATCTTACCAAAGATCCAGCTCCCAAAAAGAAGAGAAAGATAATCGAGGTCAAAGCCAATCTCTCCCTCAAACCTATGACTCCTCCTTTCAGACCAATCCTTAAGGCAAAAAGAAGATAAATTACTGTTAAGGATTCTGCAATTAAGGATTTCAACGTCGCAGTAGGAATTGCTCGGGGGGTGATTTTGCCTTCGGGACTTGGCTATGAACGAGGCCCTTACTGACGACGAGGTGTCTCGCCAAACCATTCAACATATGGTTTTGGTAAGTCTTGTATCTAACACTTATTTTAGCTTTTTTGGCTTTATAAAGATTTTTCTAAGTCTTTTCCTTCCTCTTCAAGGGTCTGTAAAAGGTTCATGAGGTCAGAGCATGAATTGCTTGCAAGGATAAAACAATGAAGGACGTCATCCATGCCTGAGCCTCAGCCTTAGCGAAAAAAGAGAGTGTTGATGAAGAATATGAAAAACATTGCAAGGAGGTGAAGGTTCTGCAGGCTCAAAGCCAAAGCCTAGCTGAAGAGAACCAGAAGCTCCAAGAAGAGGTGAGGAAGCTAAAGGAGTCCGAGCATGAAATTAACATGGAGCTCACTCAGTCTCAGCTTGACTACTCTACACTTCTTGAAGAATTTGATCAATTTAAGTCTGAGGTGACTGAGAAAGAGGATGCCGCATATAATGAAGGTATGGAGAGAGTTGAGAAAGACTTAGCTCTGTAGATCCCTCAGCTTTAAGAGACATTCTTCAACAGAGGCTGGCAGGCTGCTTTAACTGCTGCCAAGGTCGATCCTTCTTCCGATCTGAGTAGAGTATTTGTTTGTATGGAAGACCTACTTCTGGCTAACTTCAAGATTATATTGCACTATCCTGTATACCTTTTTCTCCCATGACTAATTTAAATTTTTGATTGATAAAACTGTCACAGTTTTTAAATATACCAGACCAGCACTTCTTGAAATATATTCTTGATGGGGGAACTTTTGGCATGGTTTTGAGATTGGTTGTGGGTCAATTCCTATTTGCTCAAATTAGACTTCACTTACTTTGGAACCCCAAAAAAAAAGGACTAATTTATATAGATAAGATCTTCACACGTTAGTTATTACAACAGTACATAAATGAGCATGGGGCGTGATAATGGTTACTGCCTGTGTCTTTTTCTCCAGGAATGGTTCATCATTCCAGTGTTGAGCCTTTTATTATGCATTGCAGAATTTTGGTGCTTCGAGTAGGTGATACTAGCATATTTTTGCAGTACTTTGTCTCTCTAGGGCAAGGAGTATAACAAATATAATGCTTCCTTTCAGTGTCCTTTTTTCGCCTTGAATTTCTCTCTACCAAAATGATAGGTTCTTGGACAAAGAGAAATCCAAGGATATTATGCTATCAAAGAACCTTTCTAATGTATGTCTTCCTTTTCATGGGGTATGGTTGATTTACTTACCCAAAAAGAAAAGGTGGATTTCATCTTAAATACCCTCACAAGTGTATCTGGACAATAATTTCAATGAAGAAAAGAAAAGAAAAAAAATTCTAAAAATGTTAGATATTTGGCTTGTCCCCTGCTGGACCTAAAACCACCAAAAACATGCAAATCGCATGGATCAATCAAGTTACACCCTATTTGATATAATAGGGCTTTTTTAATGGCTTTGTTCAAGTTAATTATTATTATACTTGTTGTGCTAATAACCTATGTATTTTGTGATGTTACTTTAGATCGCTTTTAGTAGTTCTAGGAATGACAAAGATAAAGCAAACCGGACAATGGAGAGACATAAGACTTTTTTTGAGTTATGTGTTAAAGAGATGGATAAAGGGAATCAGCTCACTGCTAGTTTTAACAAGCAAGGTTGAAAGAATATTATAGATGGGTTTGCGGCAAAGGAAAATGTCATGTATGGCCAAAAACAATTGAAGAATCATTTTGCTATTACTAAGGATGCATGGAAGTCATGGCACAAATTGACTAATCCTACTAGAGTGACTATTGACCCTATAACAGGAGGTGTCTTGGGTGATGACCAGACATGAAATATATTTGTTGAGGTAACATCTAATTTGGTCAATTTAAATATTACAGGAGTTAATTGTTTAAATTTATGGTCATGATTTTTTCCTTTACCACAGGCAATCCCCGATTGCAAAGAATTTCATAAGAAACCACTCTCATTTCCTGACATGCTAGATATAGTTTTTGGCGGTACAACCACAACTGGGGAGCATTCATGGGCTCGAAAAGTGAGTGGGGGAGAACGATTGGACAAATAACTATCAGAGTTGTGCAAGACAATATATAGCACTATTGCACCAACGTCGTCCACAATCAAGGAATGCATGCAAGAGCTTCACAAAATGCGTGACCTTATTTCATATGGTAGCCCGTTGTATTAGCATGTTCTTGTTCTTTTTCGGGATGTTATCAATAGGGAAACATGGATGAATTTGCCTGAACCTGGTGTTCGAGCTGCATGGTTGGAGTATATGAGGGATGGAGGGAACACTAGTCAGTAGGGTGTCTTTTCAAAAGTGGACTTGTTTAGGTGTTTTTTTTAGATAAATTGTCAAATGTTTTGTTTATTTTGAACACTACTCTTTACTATGACTATTTGGTTACTTGAGCTTATTTGAACACTAAATTTCACTGTGATGGTAATACTTCAGCTTTTGTTTTGATGACTTTTGGATTTTTATTATATTGATGTATATGTTGGACTCTTGGATAGACATACGCTATAAGAATTTATCTAAATGTCAATGCTTATATTTTTTTCATTGCTTTGGATTTATTGTGCAGAATGAATCTGAAAATTATATGTCTTACCATACTTGCCATACAACTTTTGAGAAAATGGGCTGCAATGCGCAAGAATAAAATGCCATGCAGTCATGTAGGACTTTTGCCCTAATTGGTCATCAATATGTGTTAGAGATTCTTAATGGACATGATCATGTACCCCTTGAACAATTTCGAATGGAAAAACATGTGTTTATTTCATTGTGCGAGTTAATGAAAGAAAATAAATTGTTGTGTGATATCAAATATGTGTCAAGTCAAGAGAAGCTAGCTATATTTTTAATCACTATTGGTCACAATGAACGAAATAGAATGATGCAAGGGCGATTTCAACATTCTGGGGAGACTATAAGTTGACATTTCAATGATGTTTTATTAGGAATGACCAAACTTTCAATGGAAATCATCAAGCCTCATCAAAATTTCAATTGCATCCCTCAAGAGATCAAATTGAATCCTAAATATTATCCATATTTCAAAGATTGTATTGGGACAATTGATGGTACACATGTTAGTGCTCATGTTCCTACTTCAAAATAGATTCCTTTTAGAGGTAGGAAGATAGTATGCACGCAGACTGTCTTGGCAGCATGTTCTTTTAACGTGGTTTTTACATTTGTCAATGCTAGGTAGGAAGGAACAACTCATGACTCTTAACTTTCCAAAACCATCTCTAGGTATGAGTAAAGAATGCATTGATTAAATTTTTTTGCATTCTTAACTAAATAGAATAACTAATGATTTTGTTGGTTTTTTAGGAAAATATTATGTGGTAGATGTTGGCTTCCCTAATATGGATGGTTATCTTACTCCTTATAAGGAAACGAGATATCATCTAGCCAAGTTTCGTAGAGGGGGAAGACCTCATGGGAAGGAGGAGTTGTTCAATCATCCACATTCTTCACTAAAGAATGTGATTGAACGATGTTTTGGAGTATTAAAGAAAAGATTTTCAATTTTACAGCAATTGCCCAGTTTTGATTTCACTAAACAAATATTTATTGTTGTTGATTGCATGACTTGCCACAATTACATAAGCCTTCATAGCATCAGAGATGTATTATTTGCAAGGTATTTTAATGAAGACGTGGAGTTAGAGGAGGAAGACAATGTAAACCAAACTGCTTTTGAAGAGGATATTGATTTGTCAGATACAAATCCAATGTATAGGAAGAGAGAACGTATTGTTTCAGCAATTCTAAGGGACAATCAAACATGATTTTTGATTGTATTTATTATTAGCATGTGTTTTGCGACCTTAGTATGTCATTGGGATAGTTGGACTATGTAGTTTTTTTCGTATGATACCTTTATTAATATGATATTTTTGTGTATGATTTTTTTTTTTTGTGTATTATTATATGTGTAGTATACGTTTGTATGTGTATTCAATGCTATTAACAATTGGGACACAAATAAGTGTTTTTACATCCAAATGTGCTTTTTATAAAATACATTAATTTAAGTATTTTAAATTTTGAATATCCAAACAATACTTATTTAATAAAAGTGTTTTTCTTATAAACACTTTTGATAAACATTTATTAAAAAAATATTTTTTAGATTTCATAAGTCATCTCAAACACACTCTTAGTTGTGCTGATGAGATGATTATAGAAATATGTGTTACTTGCTTTTGTCGTTAACTGTATATTGTTTATATACACTCACTAAGCATGTGTGTTCACCCCCATTAGTTTGTATTTATAGGTAGACAAGAAGGAAGGAATGTCCACTGTTGAGTTTAGGTGGTATAAGAGGGAATTAAGTTCCCGTGTCTTAATGTGACATTTTGTATAATTAATTGAGTCTTGTGATTGGGGAAATAAACATTGTATTATTTTACGGTTGTAAAAAAAATATTACTTTATGTAGAAGGTATGTTGGAAGATAAAGGAAGCATAAAAGTTATTTTGTCATATCTAGCCTGTATGGGTTATTGTTTTAAAATAAATATTTAAACAGGGTACAAGTATGAATCAAGGAGTAGGGTCCACTCTATCAGTTTTGGACATATTGTTCCAACTCTAGGTTAGGGTGTGACATTTTGGTATTAGAGCTTAAGTTTGGTAGGTTCTGCAAACATATGAGTTTTGTTGGACAATTTAGGGTGTCTAAGTATTGTAGAGGTGGTTAAACATTAAAAGGATAATGTTTTGTATATGTACATTTATTAATACTGATTTGTAGTTCTAAAGCACAGTGAATCAATGATTTTACAATTATTTTGGATTGGATAAAAATAAGATGTTCTTATTTTTTATTTTTTTATGATTAGTAAAATCAATAAAGAATAGTTTGAGAATTATTAATGTAAATGGTTAAACGGAAGCACAACGGATTCAATTTATTGAAGTTATAATTAAACACACAGGTAGTAGCATTGGTGTAACAACTCACATGGTATGGTAAGATAGTATAGTACTGAGTGTGGGAGATTTATAAAATTGTGATTAGTATGTGTATTGTTCTTTTTGAAAACTTTAGTTGTATTGGTGAAGCTTTTATGTTAGTACAGACTAATAGTGAAGGGCTTGAGGAAGGTCTAAAGTTAAATATCTCTTGAAAATAATATTGTGAGTGAGGACCAACCTCCATGTTTTGAACCCAAAGGCAGTTATTAGTGACTAGGTAAGAAAAGGTAATTTATAATCCAATTTTTTTTGTGTTTACTATGGTATAGAGTTTTGATTCTCAACTCCCTTGATTTTTAAACTTATGAGATTATTCAATTAAGGCATGAACGCTCTAGATCAAGTTGTTTACAGAGGAATGGTCCATGAATTTGATTACAAACCCAATTTAAGGAAGGTGGGGGTGATTAGTAAGTAAGTACTAAGTGGTTGGGTTATATTTATTGGAAAAAAATGTATGGAAATGGGTTGATCCAACAATTATGCATGTGTATCTAATATTTTTAGCGTGTATGAAGAATATTTACACGGAATATGAGATAATATGTGTTGGATTAAAAAATGATGATATTGGTTAGTTTCACTTAGGGGTTTGGGAAGAGAAATGAGTTGTGGAATTAAAAATAATATAGTATGGTACACACTTGAGCTGAAACTTAATTGTTAAACTATAAAGTTTTACATTCAAGTATGGATGGTTTATATAGCAGATTGTAGTTGTTTATGTGATTTGTTTTTTAAACTTTCATGTGATTAATTCAATGACAAATGAGAGTGTGTTTTTTCATGTGACAGACAATAATTACAATATGTCTATGTGATGTATTGTGTACGAGTATGATGCATATGGATCTAAAGATAATATGTGGTTGTCACACCCTAATTGACTTGGGTGCAAATTGTCGGTCTTGGTTGCACCTTGCACCAAGGTATGCCAAAAATTGGAATCAAGGTGACGCAGCTAAGTGGTTCGACAGATTGGGGCGAACCAAGGCAGCATGAGACCACCCGGTTGAGTATGGCAGCATGGGTGGGCTCAATTGAAGCAATGTGGGTGCAGAACTTCGGATTGTATGGCATGGGTTGAACCCAGCATGCACATTGGTTCGTGTAGCAAGGTTGACTAGTGAATGTGGGCACATGGCTGCTGAATGTGGGCACCTGATTGGCACATGGTTGCTCAATGCATGTGACCAGGAGGATGTGGGCAGTTATGATGCTGAGACTCAATCAAGGCAGTTGCTGAGGTAATTTTGGATGTCCCCAGTCTGAATCCAGTCTAGATACATGCTGATGAAGGGCAGTTCCACAGCAGTTACTTGAAGTGGTGGAACTGTCTGCCAGGTGTTACACAGAGACCAAGTCTACTAGTCCAGTATGCTATGGAATAGCAAAAACGTGGTTAACTACCCCTTGGCAGATGGGGGTGTCATCTGCCTTCCTCTTGTATAAATAGGGGTGCTTGAGCATTCTGGAAGGCAGAGAGTGTTCTGACTTTTAAGAGTCCTTGTAAATTGTTGAGTTCAATATATAAGGTTTGGGAGTGTTGTCCCAGTAGATTCGTGTGTGCCTTCTGTGTGAGTTTTTGTCCCTTATTCTTGAGTTGAGTGTGGCTGGTTGTAATATCAACGCCTTCACAGGTAGCCTCAAAAGAAAAACGAAAGTTACCCTGTGACAATTTGGTATCAAAGCATGATTTTGGCAACAGATCAATTATGGCTGGCGGAACAAATGCTGATCTAAGGGAAAAGGTGGCACGGTTGGAGGAGCTGGTTGGTCCTCCACAGTCTGGTGATGCTGTAGCTCTCTCTATGCAGATTGAGTTGCTATATCAGCGGTTCGAAGAGATGCGTGTTGCACATGAACAGCTTCAAAAGACTGAATCTGATCACTTCAGTCGAGTGAAAAACGAAGTCGTTGACGTGTTGGCTATGATCTCCACATGGACCGATGATATGGGGGAAAAATTAAGTTCCCTCGAGACCGACGTTTCAGTGCTTAAGAGGGCATTGCAGAATGCCTCTATGGCTTCTAGCAGTGAAAGCACTCAGAAAGCTAAAGTGTCTGACCCTAAGCCTTTCACAGGCAGTTGAAATGCTAAAGAACTCGAGAATTTTCTATGGGATATGGGACATTACTTCAAAGCAGTCCGCACTCCGGATGCTGAGAAGGTAGATCTCACTAGCATGTACCTGTCCAATGATGCTAAATTATGGTGGCGAACACGTTCTGAGGACAAATCTCGTCCTCCAATTACTACTTGGGAGTCTCTGTCCGCTGAAATGAAGGAGCAATTTCTTCCCAGCAACACGGCTTGGCAAGCCCGTGATGCATTGAGGAAACTTCGACATACAAGCACCGTGAGGGAGTACGTGAAGCAATTCTCGTCTCTGATGCTTGACATTAAAAATATGTCAGAGGAAGACAAGCTGTTCAACTTTATGTCTGGCCTCCAAACTTGGGCACAGGCAGAACTTCGTCGGCAAGGGGTGAAGGATTTACCCGCTGCTATGTCCGCAGCAGACGCGCTGGTTGATTACAAAACGCAGGCTAATCCTCTAGAGAAGGAGTCGAAAGGGAAAGCCAAGTTTGCTAAGAAGGATAAGCAGAAGAAAAAGGCTGAGAAGTTTGACAATTCAAAAAAATAGACTGACAAAGCCTCTTCATCAAAGGGAGGTGTTGACTCAGGATGTTTTATCTGTAATGGCCCTCATCGTGCCAGAAATTGCCCCAAGAAGGAAAAGCTCAGTGCCCTCATGGCTGAGGAAACTGATTGTTCTGACGAACCAACACGAGTCAACCCATTACAACTTCTTAATGCAATTCGCAAAGAGGAGACAGTGGCAAAGAGGGGGTTGATGTTTGTGCAGATTCGCCTGAACAATGTGGCTGTCCAGGCAATGGTTGATACAGGTGCAACCCATAATTTTGTTTCTGATCGGGAAGTACAACGGCTTGGTCTGGCTTTGGTGAAAGACTCTAGCCAGATTAAGGCTGTTAATTCAGAAGCAAAACCAGTAGGCGGCGTCGCAAGAGAAGTCCCTCTAAAAGTGGGTGATTGGCAAGGAACATGTGATTTTATGGCAGTCCCTCTCGATGATTTCCAGGTAATCCTTGGACTGCAATTCCTTACAAAGGCAATGGTGTCTGTTATGCCGCATTTAAATGGGATGTTCGTGATGGACATGCCCAATCCTTGTTTTGTTCCCCTCACAAAGGCCAAGTCTTTGGGGGAAATGTTGTCTGCCTTACAAGTAAAAGATAGCTTGCGAAAAGGGGAGGCAACATACTTGGCCGTTCTATTTGAGGAGGAGGAGTCCAAAGCATTTTAAGTTCCTGAATCAGTGCAACAGTTGCTGGTTGAGTTCAAGGATGTGGCACCTAAAGAATTGCCAGCAAGGTTACCGCCAAGACGGGAGATTGACCATGCCATTGAGTTAATTCCAGGGGCAAAAATCCCTGCACAGGCTCCTTATCGAATGTCTCCATCAGAATTGGCAGAGCTAAGGAGACAACTTGGGGGGTTATTGGACATTGGGTTCATTCAACCTTCCAAGGCACCCTATGGAGCTCCTGTTCTGTTTCAAAAAAAGAAGGATGGATCCTTACGACTTTGTGTAGACTACAGAGCGCTCAACAAAGTCACTGTCAAGAACAACTATCCAGTGCCGCTTGTCGACGAACTATTTGATAGATTGGGAAAGGCGGTTTTCTTTACCAAGATGGATTTGCGGCTGGGATATCATCAAGTCAGAATTGCAGAGGGAGATGAGGCGAAGACTGCTTGTGTGACAAGGTACGGGTCATATGAGTTTTTAGTTATGTCTTTCAGCTTAACCAATGCCCCTGCTACATTCTGTAACTTAATGACCAATGTATTTTGGGAATACTTGGACCGCTTCATGGTGATTTGTTTGGATGACATAGTTGTTTATAGCCAGACTCTTGAGGAGCATGTTGAGAATCTTAGGTTGGCCTTGACAAAGTTAAGGAAAGCCCAGTTGTATCTGAAACCAGAAAAATGTGAGTTTGCCCAGAAGAAAATTTTATTCCTGGGGCATATTATTTCTGCGAGCATGGTGAAGATGGACCCGAAAAAAGTTGAGGCCATTGCAAATTGGCCTGTCCCTACTAAGGTTACTGAACTGCGTTCTTTCCTTGGTTTGGCAATCTATTATCGGAAATTCGTGAAGAATTATTCGAAGAAGGTCGCGGTGCTGACTGATCTTCTAAGGAAGGATAGGACATGGAACTGGTCCTACGAATGCCAGGAGGCATTCGATCGATTGAAGGCGGTGGTGACGTCTAGCCCAATTTTACGCTTACCTGATTTTGATTTACCCTTTGAAGTCCATACAGACGCATCAGACTTTGCTCTTAGAGGGGTGCTGGTGCAGAATGGGCATCCAGTGGCATTTGAAAGTAGGAAGCTGAATGATACTGAGAGGCGGTATTCAGTACATGAGAAGGAGATGACAGCAGTCATTCACTGCATCAATGCATGGAGGCACTACTTGTTGGGGAAGCATTTCCTTGTACTGACAGATAATGTGGCTACTAGCTGTTTCAATTCCATGAAGAAGCTGACACCAAAACAAGCAAGATGGCAGGACTTTCTTGCCCAGTTTCATTTCACGTTGCAGTACAAGCCTGGCAGTGCAAATCAGGTTGCTGATGCTCTTAGTCGAATCCCAGTTGCTGATGGGACAGTTGCTGCACTTAGCCAGATTGCAGGAGACATACTGCAGAGAATTCAGGATCAGACTAAAGATGATCCAGTGACCAGCTTATTGCTGAAGTAGGTTCACGAAGGGGTGACTCGGCGATTTTGGGTAGAGGATGGTGTTCTCTACGCCAAAGGTAGGAGACCCTATGTTCCGAAGTCAGGCGGACTTCGACAGATGTTGCTGAAAGAAGCTCATGATGCTCTATGGGCAGGACATCCAGGGCAGCAACGAACTCTTGCCTTGCTAGCAGAAAGTTATTATTGGCCCCGCATGGAAGCAGATGTGGAGCTATATGTGCGCACTTGTTTGGTGTGCTAGCAGGACAAGATTGAAAGGAAGAAGGTGGCGGGTACATTGGAACCTCTCCCTATTCCAAGCCGACCTTGGGAGAGTGTTTCCATGGACTTTATTAATGGCTTGCCTCAGGTAAACGATTTTACTTCGATATTTGTGGTGGTAGACAGATTTTCGAAGTATGCCACTTTTATTGCTGCCCCAAAAGTATGTACGGCGGAAGTTACTGCTCTGTTATTCCTCAAGCATATTGTGAAGCTTTGGGGTCTCCCGTTGGACATAGTGAGCGACAGGGACACTCGGTTTACTGGCCGATTTTGGACAACTTTATTTGAGCTGTTGGGCACACAGCTCAAACTTTCCACCAGTAATCATCTGCAGACAGATGGGCAGACCGAGCGGGTTAATGCAATGCTGGAGGAATATCTCAGACATTATGTCACAGCGAACCAGGACAATTGGGTGGATTTACTTGATGTAGCCCAGTTCAGTTATAACCTCCAACAGAGTTCGTCCACTGGAATGAGCCCCTTTGAGTTGGCAACTGGCCAACAGCCTCTTACCCCGCATGAAGTAGTCAAGCAAAAGTCTCAAGGGAGATGTCCTGCAGCATATCGCTTCGCTCGGACCAATCAAGAGCGGACCGATGAAGCAAAAGACTGTTTAACTAAGGCAGTGAAGAGGATGAAAAAGTGGGCAGACGAGAAGAGGAGGGCAGTAGAGTTCGAAGTAGGTGACAAAGTGATGCTGAAATTGACCCCACCAATCTGGAACAAGATCTCTCGGAAGTCTGCACACAAGGGATTAATTCAGCGTTATGACGGCCCTTTCCTAATAACAATGAGGATAGATAGGTTGGCCTATAGGCTAGATCTTCCCAGTCGTCTCAAGCTTCATCCAGTTTTTCATGTTGCCTTCTTGAAACCGTATGTTGAGGACCTGGAGGACCCTAACAGATACGTTCGGCGTCGGGCTCCTCCAACAATCAGGAAGCAATTCACAGAAATAGCTGAAGCTATCCTTGACCACAAGACTGAGGGAATGAGTAAGAAAAATAGAAGAACTCATTACCTAGTGAAGTGGAAAGGGAAAGCACCGAAGGAAGCCAATTGAGAGAAAGAGACGACATTGTGGCAGTTCGAGGATCTCATCAAGCAATACCATGCCTCCATTCCAACGAGGTCGTTGGATACTTTAGGTGGGGGTGGCTTGTCACACCCTAATTGACTTGGGTGCAAATGGCTGATCTTGGTGGCACCTTGAACCAAGGCATGCCAAAAATTAGAATCAAGGTGACGCGGCTAAGTGGTTCGACAGATTGGGGCGAACCAAGGCAGCATGAGACCACCCGATTGAGCATGGCAGCATGGGTGGGCTCAATTGAAGCAATGTAGGTGCAGAGCTTCGGATTGCATGGCATGGGTTGAACCCAGCATGCATATTGGTTCGTGTAGCAAGGTTGACTGGTGAATGTGGGCACATGGCTGCTGAATGTGGGCACCTGATTGGCACATGGCTGCTCAATGCATATGACCAGGAGGATGTGGGCATCTGAGACTTAATCAAGGCAGTTGCTGAGGCAATTCTGGATGTCCCCAGTCTGAATCCAGTCTAGATGCATGCTGATGAAGGGCAGTTCCACAGCAGTTACTTGAAGTGGTGGAACTGCCTGCCAGGTGTTGCACAGAGACCAAGTCTACTAGTCTAGTATGCTATGGAATAGCAAAAACGTGGGTAACTACCTCTTAGCAGATGGGGATGTCTTCTGCCTTCCTCTTGTATAAATAGGGGTGCTTGAGCATTCTGGAAGGCAAAGAGTGTTCTGGCTTTTAAGAGTCCTTGTAAATTGTTGAGTTCAATATATAAGGTTTGGGAGTGTTGTTCCAGTAGATTGGTGTGTGTCTTCTGTGTGAGTTTCTGTCCCTTATTCTTGAGTTGAGTGTGACTGGTTGTAATAGCAACGCCTTCACAGGTAGCCTCAAAAGAAAAATGAAAGTTACCCTGTGACAGTGGTTAAGGTAGTGAATTTGGTTGTTATGGCTAATACCAATTACTGGTAATAAATATGTGATGAGGTATTGATTGACAATGATTATGCGAAGTATTAAAGCCTCATTGATGTGTAAAGAGCCTATTGACTAATATAGCCCATGATGGGCAATTGTGTGGCCTTAGCGGCGTTATTATCCCTTAGTGGTGGATTATGTCTTAATGGCAATTGTAGCTTTTGTGGCAGATTATGCTAAAAGCATATATAGCCTTAATGGCTAAGATATGGCCTTAGTGGCAAAATTATGTGCTTGGTATATATGATGGCTTATAGTGGTATATGTATATAATTGATATACATGTGTAGATACCATGTATGAAGGGCTCATCATGAACAGAAATATCTATGTGAAAAGCATTTATGATGGTTTATGAGTGTCTAATTGTTAAATGTGGATAGGATGATATTGGAATTGAGAAATATAGTTTTGGTGGTTAATGTATTGCCTTAGTGGTGAGTGTAAGAGAATAAAGATTGCAATAGTTTCAATGAACAATTTTCCCAGACTTTATTGATGTAATATGTGTTGTCTTATATACACGGTTAGGAAAAACTATTTACGGCAATGTACATAAATATAGCTAAAACTATGCAGCAGTTACAGATGTGCAGCAATTACAAAAATATACAAAACTAATTTTGAATGTTCTTGCTTGATTGTAGGCTAGATGTGCTCTGTTCAGTCTTGACCGTGATTCTTGCAATCTATCTTTATACGCCCCCGCAAGATTGAGCTTCCGTCAACAAGCCCAATCTTGTTTCTCAAGATTTTTGTTCTTTGTCTTGATAATGGTTTTGTCAACAAGTCAGCCAATTGATCTTGTGTATGAACATGTCGAACTTGGAGAGAGCCACGTTGAACAAGATCACGCACAAAATGAAGATCGATTTGTATATGTTTCATGCGTGAATGTTGAACCGGATTGAAGCTTAGGTGCGTAGCACCAAGATTATCACACAGTAGTAAGGAGGCAACTTTTAGTGGAAAACCCAGCTCATAAAGAAGGGCAAGAATCCACATTGTCTCGGATGCCGCATTTGCAGGAGCTCGGTATTCAGCTTCGGTAGTAGATCTTGCAACTGCTCTTTGTTTCTTTGAGCTCCATGAAATGGGATTTGAGCCTAAGAAGTTGATATATGCCGATGTGGAAGTACAATCATCAACATTTCCAGCCTAATCGGCATCAGAATAGGTAACTCAAGCTGGAGGTCCATATTTTGTGAGCTGTATACCATGAAAAATGGTTTGCTTTAAGTACCGAAGGAGCCTTTTGTTGCTGTGAAGTGAGTAGAGGTAGGCTTGTGCATGAATTGAGACAACTTATTGACCGCGAATGAAATATCTGGACGTGTCAAAGAAAGATACTGCAGGCTACCAATGATTCTTCGATATTCTGTGTTGTCCACATTTGTTGTGCCATCAAGTAACTTGAGTGACTGAGTTGTGGAAAGAGGAGTTGAGACATCTTTGGCGCCAGTCATGTTGGTATTGGACAATAGCTCTCGAATGTATTTGTGTTGTGAGAGAAAAAGTCCTGCTTGAGTGGGTACAACTTCCACACCTAGGAAGTAATGAAGTAGACCCATATCTTTAAGAGAAAAACGATCTCCCAATTGCTTGATAATTGAAGCCACAAAATTTCTGTTATTTCCTGTAATTACAAGATCATCGACATATACCAAGAAGTAACAGATTATAGAGTCCTTTCTATAAATGAATAGGGACGAATCAGCTTTGGAATTTTCAAACCCAAGCTCAAGCAGTACATTTTTCAGTGTAGTGTACCAAGCCCGAGGGGCTTGTTTAAGCCCATATATTGCTTTTTGGAGCCAGCAAACATGATTGGTTTAGATGGATCTTTGAACCCCGAAGGTTGCATCATATATACAGTTTCAGACAATGCACCGTGTAAAAAGGCATTATTAACATCCATTTGCCTTAACTCCCAACCATTCACAACAGCAATAGACAAAACTATCCTAATTGTGGTTGGTTTAACCACTGGGCTAAAGGTCTCTTTGTAATCAAGCTCGGGACGTTGATTATAATCCTTTGCAACTAAACGGGCTTTGAATCTGTCCACTGACCCATCAGATTTCCTCTTCACCCGAAACACCCACTTGCAGCCCACTGGGTTACAATTTAGAAGGAGTGGCACTAAATCCCAAGTGCCATGTTTCAGGAGGGCTGTTAGTTCATTTGACAAAGCATCGCATCACTGTGGTTGAGACAAAGCCTGACTCACACAAGTTAGTTCAATGGACTCAGGGAATAGGTGTTTAGACACAGAATTAAGTTGTTTAGGTTTAAAGATTTTGTTCATAGACCGAGTGGTCATTTGGTGAAGTCGTTGAACAGGTGGTGGAGATGGGTTTTGAGTAGTCGAGTTTTGGAAATTTTCGGCTTGTCCTGGTGGTTGTGTAACAGATGAGAGGTGAGGAACCAATGAGTTTGAATCATTCACACAAGGGTTTAGACTAGACCTAGGAGATGATGAATTTAAGTTCAAGGAATTATGACCTAGATTTTCAAATGAGATCTGAAGAGAAGTAGAAGAAGAGTTGAGCAGATTACCGGAGGAGACTGCGTCAACAGCGGCTACACCTTCCGGAGTCGTGGATGAGGGCTGCAGAGCAGACGGCATCGATGAGAGCATGAGCGTGACTGGGGCATCGAAGAATAGAGGCGTATTTGGGGCTTTCGGTGTGTGGGTTTTCGGGTTTGTAGGAGACACAGTGGGAGTGTTTGGTTCATCGAAAAGAACATGCCTAGAAATGTAGATCTTGTGAGTTTTGAGGTCAAGACACTTGTAGGCACTTTGGACTTGAGAGTATCCGAGGAACACACAAGGTGAGGATTTAGGCTGCATTTTATAAGTGTTATAGGGCCGGGTAAGTGGGTAACAAAGACACCCAAATTTTCTCAATTTGAGAAAATTTGGTTTTTGACCAAAAAGAGCTTCAAAAGGAGAAATGTTTTGAAGAAGAGGAGTGGGTTGCCTATTGATTAGATAGGATGTTGTGTGAAAAACATGAGGCCAATAAGAAAGAGGTAACGATGCATCATGGAGAAGAGTGAGACCCGTTTCAACTAGATGACAGTGGCAACGCTCGGAAACACTATTTTGTGTGTGGGCGGTGGTATAATGACCAATACCATTGATCAATAAAAAAGATTTTAAAGCAATGAATTCACCACCCATTATCAAAGTACAAATTTTTTATTTTGGTTTGGAAGCTTGTTTCGACAAATTTTTTAAAGTGAGGAAAAATAGTAGATACCCTCGATTTGGTAGTCATTGGATAAACCACATATATTTTGTGAAATGGTCAACCAATATAAGGTAATAACGAGATCCGTTAATTCCAGTATAATGTGCAAGTTTCCAAACATCAGTGTAAATAAGTTCAAGCGGTGCATGACTTTGAAGACTATTGGAATGAAAAGGTTGTTGATGTGCTTTTTTGATAGAACAAGAACTACATAATTGAGAATTTTTATTTGTTTTGGCAACAGGAAGAGAAAAATTCTTAACAAGATGTTGGACTATTCGAAGAGATGGATGCCCAAGATGCTTGTGCCACCCATCAATTGAGGTCCGTTCATGCACATTAGCAACTATATTGGAGGGCGAAGACATCATTGATTCCGGAAAAGTGTAAACACCGTTTTCACATGCTCCTCGAAGTAGAATTGCCCCCGTGATCTTGTCCTTCACAAAGAAATGAAAAGGGTGAAATTCAACAACAACATTATTTTTTTTGGTGAGATGATGAATAGAAATTAAATTTTTGGAAAGATTTGGAATACAAAGAGTATCACTTAAGATACAGGTGCATTTGGATGAGTGTAATTCCAAAGAACCAATGTGTAAGACAGTCAAACCTGAACCATCACCAACAATTACTTCATCAGTACCATCATATTTAGAGTGAATAGACAAATTTGCAAGATCACCCATTATATTGTGAGAGGCCGCCGAGTCCATGAGCCATGTTTTGTCTTTTCCATTAGAAGAGGCGACGCAGTTGACTGTGAATTGATTGGACTGTAGCTGAGGACAATACTTTGCAGTATGGCCCATTTGTTCACAAAGTTGACAGTGGCGCGTGTACCGTTTCTAGTTGTGTTGGGCTCGCCAGACCCATTATTAGCATGTCGTCCATCACGTTGATGACCATTGGATTGACGGACTGGGTTACGTTGATGCCCGTTCGATTTATAAGACTTCTTTGAGCAGTCACCTCCAAATGAAGATTTTCCCTTGGTCGTATCACATCTGCTGAGTAGCAGTCTCTAGACGTCGAAGATAAGATTCGTGACCGACCAAGAGATCGTGCAGCTCTTCAAACACCAAGGACTTCTCTCGTGCTCGGATTGGCGAAGCTATCTCCCGAAAATCCGAGCCTAACCCGTTCAAGACATAGAGGGTTAAATCGTCATCGGAAATGGGATGATCAATAATGGCGATTTCATCAGCCAAGGCCTTCACAGCATGGAGGTAGTCTGTGATCGACCGATTGCCGCGCTGGATTAAGCTGAGCTCCTCCTTTAACTGCATAGCACGAGTGCGTGATCGGCTAGCATATAAGGTTTTTAACTTTTTCCAAGCGTCATGAGAGGTCTTTGCCGTAGCAATTAGTGGTGTGATTGACAGAAAGGTGGAGGCTAGAAGGGCACTCAGGATAAGTTTATCCTGTCGGATCCAGTGGTTCTTGCGCAGCTTATCAGCAGCAGTACTAGTGGAAGAGGGACACAGAAAGGTGCCTTCGATATAGTCGAGTAAATCGTAACCGATGAGGAGTGCTTCGAATTGAGCACGCCATTGAGGAAAGGTGGAGGGAGTTAATTTTTCATTGATTTGGGTAGTGATATTGAGAGTAATAAGTTGTTTATCTATTGCGGAAGGAGGTTGGGTGTTGAGGATAAAGGTTGGATTTTGATCGGAGGTGGAAGACATAGTTGAGACTTTGATCGTTGACTCGTTAGAGATCGGCTCTTCTGATACCATGTAAGAGAATAAAGATTGTAATAGTTTCAATGAACAATTTTCCCACACTTTATTGATGTAATCTGTGCTGTCTTATATACACTGTTAGGAAAAACTATTTACCGCAATGTACATAAATATAGCTAAAACTATGCAGCAGTTACAGATATGCAATAATTACAAAAATATACAAAATTAATTTTGAATGATCTTGCTTTATTGTAGGCTAGATGTGCTCTGTTCAGTCTTGGCCTTGATTCTTGCAATCTGTCTTTATAGTGAGATGATATCGCTTAAATGGCAGATACAAAATTATATGATTTCTATAGTGTGAAAACAATTCTTATTATAGTAAGAAATTTTATGTGATGTTATGAATGAGCCAGGTTACCATGACATTTAAAAAAATGTGTTATGGTTACCTATGAATGAACATCTGATTATCTGAATTATGAATTTGTTTCTGTGTATGATAGCGTGCATATGAGATAAGGTAGAGCACCTTAGCTTAAAGTGAGAAAATGAAAGATAAAGGCGGTGATGTTGTGATAAAATTCCTTTATGGAAGAATAAATTATGGTGTAATTGTATTATGTATTATGCTCACCAAGGATTGTGTAGTTTATATGCTCAACCAAAATCTTTCAATCCAAATGTAGCTTTGGCCATACCTTACAATGGCTGAAAGTAATTTGGTAGCCATAACCAATGGACTACAATGAAAAGCCACTTACAGTCACTGAACTAAGCAAAACACCCTCATCACTCAACATATGAGGATCGTAAGGCAGTGTGAAGGGATTAACAATTATGTGTCAAGCCAATTGACTGAGCATTTGTCGATTATAATTGATTGAGGTTCTTTTGGGTTTATAAAATTGGGGATTCAATTGCTCTCTGGAAAAGAAACATTTGAAGATTCGAGTTTTAACAGAGTATGTTTTCAAGGCTGTGAAGGCAACTAGTATAGTCTTAATGCCATCTGCTATCATCAACGCCTAGGCCCACACCTCTTGTCCTCTGCATTTTAGATTTGTTCTATTTATGTTGGGCTAGAGATCAAAATCGCAATTAACCCATGTAAAGTGGTAGATTTGAATCAACATCAGATTTGAATCAGGCACGACTTCATTGAGATTTTTTTTATTAGAGATTTTGTGTCAAACAGTGCCTTCGGGGGCATGGGCAATTGCTTGCAGTATTTTTGCTTGTTTCATAGTGCCTTCACATTATCGATAGATTAGTGCATGTGACTATGAACTTTGTTATTATAATGTAAATCTGATTTTGGTTTGGAATATGTAGTGGTTGTAAAGTGATTGTGCTGGTCGAGATGTTGGACATGGTTTTCAAATCTTATGAGCCCCTTTTTGCGGTTGTTCAAGTTCAATTTTTTAAATTTTTGGTTATTCTCTATTGAATTTGAGTAATGGGAATTGAACTACGCACATTCTTCATGAACTCATTGAAATGGTGTTTGTTTGTGTACATGTTTAATATGGTTTTTGTAGATTGGGTCACACCAGATTGGCCCCCTTACCCCTATCATTACACTTAACTGTGTTATTTGGGTGGATTTTTGACTACAGTGATAGGAATTGTTGCAATGTTTGGTGTTATTCGTAAAGAATTTTCAATTATGTCTTTTGTGGGTATTGATTTTGAAGTAATTTAGTATGTTTAACTGCAACTTTTGGTGTTTTGTTGCAATTATTATTATTATTATTATTACTGTGTGGTTTTGTTGCAATGGTTCAACTAAATTCAAAGTTTTTGATCTTTGGTAAATATTAAAAGAATATTCTTTTTTGTATTCACTGTGTGCCTAACTAATCTTGATCTGAACAAATTGATGGTGTTAAAATGCTCAAGTGGCTTACCAGTGATACTTTGTAAGAATATAATTCTATTCCATTTTGCATTTTAGATTGTGGGTATAAACCAAGACCACTTGACTTTTGTTTTTTTGATAGCTTTTGTTGATTTGAGGTAGTAGTTTGGTATTGGCTTCATGGATTTCAATTTTATTTTTGTTTAGTGCAATTCAGGCAGTTTTGCAATTTTATGGAAATTGTTCTGATTCAAATTTAGTTCTTCATGGTGAATTTTATCACATTTTTTTCATTTTTTTTTTCAGAATTAGAAATATTTATGGATTGACTGAATCTACGTATATCTGTTTGTGTTAAAAATAATGTTTAGCAAGCATGTAATACTTGAAGTTTTAATTGGTATGGTAATCACACCAATGATGACCGTATGTGTGACCTGGGATGCATATGAATACATGTGTACGATTTTGTGTCAATTGGTTTACTATTTGGATTTTGTCTTTGGTTGTTTAGGACAAGCTCTTTGTCGCCGGAATGAGAACCACGAGGGAGGGCTGCATTACGGTTGGCATATGTGTTCATGTTGAGATATTCTGACAGTAAATGAAGTGAGCTCAATCAATGAAAAGAATGAATATCTCTTTCAATTATTCAAGATTTTTGGGATTTTTAATTAGGATCGGTAGTTTCGAACCTCGAAGCGAGTTTGTGGTTGCAGTATAAGAGCAGTAACTTTTTCATGATCGCAGCTACTTGGAATGACTCAATAATAGACATACCCCCGACATGGATGTGATATAGGATAATTTGAAATTCTTGAACTTAGGTTATAATGGCCTTTGAATCCACCATTTTATAATTCAAGTATGTATCAATAATGAATTTCTTCTTGCCGACATCCTCAGTCTTGTATTTTTTTTCCAAAGACTCTCAAAATTCTTTTTTGTAGAATTGACAACACATATAATTATTGCACAAGAAGTTCGAATGCTTCCAAGCATCCACATCAATCAACTTCTTATCAATTTCATTTTCACTAAGTGTAGGAACATCCTCGGTTAGAAATTTTGCAAGGTTCAGTTTGGTGAGATAGAAAAACATCTTTTGTTGTCAATGTTTAAAGTCTGAGGCATTAAATTTTTCGGGCTTATCTCCAAGAAACACACTCACAGTAGTAGGAACAATAGTTGTAGGAGTAGATTTATTTGTAGTCATTTCTGTTACACAAATAGAAGCAAATAATATTCTAATTTTAATAAAGTATTATAGTAATATAAGAGAATACCAAATTCTGATTTAGATTATAACAGTAATTAAACTAATTGTATAATAAGTATAAAATCTGTTTTAATATTGTCATCCATAATATATATATATATATATATATATATATATATATATATATATATATATATATATATATATATATATATATATATAATCAGAGTTGAATATTAATTACTGTTGCAAATTTGTATCTATGTATACTATTATATGCAACCTATTAAAATAAAATAGAATGTATTTACTAAATAGAGATAATGCACATACAGTGATCACAATTTCTTGAAGACAGATTTGCTTCATCTCAGTGTTTAAGATGGATAAACAATTGTCTCTCAAGATGTAACGAATTTCGTTATTGAAGATACATCACTTCAATCTTCAAGACTCCAAAGAATATAACTTTGTGTTTTGCACTTGAATCGAACAGAATAATAATGCTACAATATGAAGAGAGAGAAAGAGAGAGAGAGAGAAGAAAACAAAATACAAAATTCAAAATTTGGAACGGATTGAAAATAATAGTGATGCAGTCTATTTATAGACCCTTAGTGCTTGTTCGGATTACCTAAAGAGCCATGAGATGCAACTATTCATTGAACTTGTTTGGATCGAAGAGATACCTTTAATCTTGAACACTAATGAAAGGGAAAGACACTTCTGGAACATACCCAATTCAATTTCGGTGTCAAATTCAAATTAAACGAACATAAAAATTTTAAAAAATTCGGTGGGATATTTAAATTTCAGTTGAGAGACTAATTACAATCGGTGTACGGATCCGTTTGGTTTAACCCATAGCCCGTACCACACCAAATGCATTTTCTCCAAAACAATAATTTCTTTTTGATCCAAGGCTTGGGCTTGGTCGGGTCATGGCGAGGCAGGCAGCGTGCACGCGTGTGTCACCAAGGTTGTGTAGGTACTCGCTCTACTCACAAAAATGTGGTATCCATTAGGACCCAACTTATGAAGCTAACTAGGAGTATATTAACTCACCTCTTCTAATGTGGGACAAGCCTTATACACTACACTTCATTAAACTTAGTTCTTCCACTCATTCAAGGATTTTGAGACATAATTTCTCATTCAATACTAAATAATTTTGAATAAATAAATATATCATGTTAATCTCCTCGTAGAGGAAAACACGTTTAAACTTGATCATACTAATTTCGATGTGTGGATTCGACTTTTATTTAAACCTAAAGTCAAAATAATTGTTCTAAAACCATTATTTCCAACAAATGTTTGATCCATTTGATGGTACTTAGTTATGCTCTCATGTTCATGATGGTTATTAGATAGTGCACGTCTGTTGGAAATTGCTCCAAAATTAGTTACAAGAAAGCATGTAATCTTATGATTTCATAAAAAATAGAATGAATTCAAGTACACTTTTGGTATGTTTACAATTTTAAGAGAATGAGTTAATTTAGAGTAAATGATTCAAATATATTGACTCAAAAAGAATAGCTAACTTGATTCGAGTTAGATTAATTTATTCGATGCAAATGGATTATTTAATACAGCTTGATTTGATTATTAATTTTGGTTCGACTAAACGATCTCGAACTTCAGAAATATTATATATTAATGTTCGAGTGGATTTGTGAATATTGGGTATGCCAAGTCCGGAGGTGAACATTGCGAAGAATGCCGCACTTAAAACTCTGATGGAGGGGTCGTCTACGAGGTAGAACTCCATGCAAGGTAAGTGTGCCACCCTATATCTTTTATTAATAAATACTTAAGCTTTGTTTATATGTTTATGTTGTGATTTCATTTGAGACTTAACAACTTAGCGGTAAACTATTTTTATGTATTGGAGGTTGTCTAAGTGACAAAATAAGCCTTTGTGGCTTGGGTTGATTGCATGATGGAATATGTGCATACGATTCAAGTTGACGGTTTGAATGGTGAATTTACTTGTGAATGTGATCCGTCTATATGACGAAACAGAAAATAATTATGCGATTTGATGTGTCTACGTGACAGAAAATATTAAGAGAGTGTGAGCAATCTAAATGACGGGAATTAATTGTTCGATACGAGTTGTCAACGTGACGAGAATTAGCTTTGTGATTCTAGTCGTCTAAAGGACGGGTGTCTACGTGACGAGATTTAGTTATGTGGTTGAGTCATCTAAGTGACGCGAATGAGAATTATTTATGTGTCTTGGGTTTTCTGAAAGACGAAAACTATTGATGTGGTTTGAGATGTCTAAGTGACGACTAATATCTAAGTGATGATACAATCTTGTGATACATGTTGCTTGGGTGGCAGAGTGGTAATTTCCTTGAGAGGGTGTAGCGCAATGAGACAAAATCTCGCGTTTAAGTTATGGAGTTATGGATAACGTGTTCTTGCAAATTATTGTATTTTGTTAATTCCAATTATATCTATGGGAAACTATTGGGTACTCACTGAATATTTTTTTAAAATCTTTTCAGGTAACCTGTACACAAGTCTACTAGATGACCAATTGGGAGTTTCAAGGGATGGGCTTGAGTCTAGTTTTTTTTTTTCTTTTGACTTAAGTATTTTATGGTGTATAAAATGACACTCGTAATATATTTTTGGGACATAAATATTTGGTTTTGTATGAGTCGGTGTGCTCACACCTATATGACTCTTTATTAAAATATGTCATAGTTTTGCCAATGCTGGCTTATAAAATATTAACAGCAGATCTTGAGACATAATGAGTTGTCTAATTTATATTTTTAGTTTTAAACCCCAGGGTGTTAAGATTTTTGGTATCAGAGCCTAGATTTATAGGTTCTGTGGTTATGGGTGTCTAGGTTAGCAGTGGACAGGTTAAAATGTTCAAGTTAGTGAGCATAAATGGGTCTAACATGCTAATCATGAGTGCATGCGAATTTGATTATGTTGTGAATTATAGCTAAATTTTTGAAACTGTCATGGATTCTCTCGAGGGTCAGAATTAAGGGGAAGGTGAAGGTTCTCACACTCCTACTATGGTTGAGGCAAGAGATAGACAACAACAGGAGGGCAGAGAAGATGACCAAAATCAACCTGATATGATTTAGAGGGCGTTGGAAGTGATGGTGCAAGTTGCAGCATCATCAAACTGAATTGCGAAATTGCAAACATAAATTCTGGCAACAGCTTGAGCAAGACCACTTGTATCCCTTGGGGAATCACGAGGTACGGTTCATAAGAGGTTTATAAAGTTGGATCCTCCAATGTTTGCAAGAACAATTAATCTATCGAAGACGAAGGACTGACTAAAATACATGGAATCAATCTTCAAGGTCATGCACATCTTTGATGATCAACGAGTGACTCTTGTAACCTTTATGCTAAAAGAGGAAGTACAATTTTGGTAGGAGGCTGTTGGGCGAATGTTGGTTGCACCAGTGGGGGGAGTTGAAGGTTAGGCAGTTGGTAATACGGGTGTAGCACTTATCCGTGTTACTTGAGATCAACTCGTTAGAGTGTTAAATGACAATTATTTTCTTGAATTTTATCAATATGAGCAAGATATAGCATTCATTACCTATATATAGTCACATATAATTTCTTATACATATGTATAAAGATGTAAAGTCCTATATATATATACTAGTTATTGCTTGGGCCTGAAAACACAGAATAATAAAAAAAAAGAATAAACATATTTGTATTCATTTTCAAAATTAAATCACAAACATAGAGAAAAAATAAAGGTATTTAAGCATTGATTTGTAGTAGGGGTGAGAGGTGGTGAACGACAGTGGTAGTGGTAGGAGACGGTAATGGTTGTGGTGGGTGGTAATGATCGTGGTGGTGGTGGCGCCGATGGTGGTGACAACGGTAACCATCGTTGTGGTGGTGGCAGTGGTAGCGGCGGTGATGGAGGCGGGGGGTGGTGGCGATGGCGACGATAGTGGTGGGGGGTGGTGTTGACGGCAGCAATGGTGGTTGTGGCAACGATGGTGGAGGTGGTGGTGGAGGCGGTGGCGATGACGGTGGTGGTGGTGGTGAGGCGGTTTCAAATGCTATTTTTTTTATAAATATTTATGAGAAATACTTTCTAAAAGTAATTTTAAAAAGTCAATCCAAACACACCCTTAGGGCCTTATTTTTCCTATTAAATTTAGGATGTTAATATTAACCGTTAGATTAATTTTAAAATAAAATTTAAAGTGATTTCAACCGCGAATAATAAAAGTCATTTTGTTTATTTTTTGAGATTTGAATTGTAAACTACATTATTATATAGATTAGTTATTGCCTGTGTCTGAAAACATAAAATAATAAAAAATGATAAATAATAAATATATTTGTATTTATATCGAAAATTAAATCACAAACATAGAGAAAAAATAAATGAATTTAAGCATCGATTTATAATGGGGGTAAGAGGTGGTGAACGACAGTAGTGGTGGTGGTAGTGGTGACGACAGTGGAGGTGGTGGTGGGGGTGGAGGCGACGATAGGAGTGGTGTGGCGGCACGGTAGGAGTTGTGGGGACGGTGGCGGTGGCTGTGGCGGTGGTGGTGGTGGTCGTGGGGATGGCGATGGGGGTGGAGGTGGTGGTGATGGTGGGGGTGGCAGCGACGACAATGGTGGTGGTGATAGAGGGAGTGGTGGTGGTGAACGACAGTAGTGGTGGTGGTAGTGGCGACGACAGTGAAGGTAGCGGTGGTGGTGGTGGTAGTGGCGACGACAGTGGAGGTGGTGGTGGTGGTCGGTGGGGTGGCGGTGGGGGTGGGGGTGGCGATGGGGGTGGAGGTGGTGGTGATGGTGGGGGTGGCAGCGACGACAATGGTGGTGGTGATAGAGGTAGTGGTGGTGGTGAGATGATTTCAAACACTATTTTTTTTTTAAATATTTATGATAAATAATTTGTAGAAGTAATTTTAAAAAGTCACTCCAAACACACCCTTAAAAGCTTATATTTCCTATTAAATTTAGGGTATTAATATTAGCCGTTAGATTAATTTAAAAATAAAATTTAAAGCGATCTCAACCGCGAATAGTAAAAATCATTTTGTTTATCTCTTGAGATTTGAATTGTAAGCTACTTTATTATATAGATTAAATATATATTTTAATTTTTGCTATGAAATAATATACTAATAGTATACACACTCTAATCAATCTATTTAACAAAATAAAAATTAATAATTCTAGAATATAATTAGATGTATAAATGCATAATGTGGTCAAAGAGATACCTAAATAAATGATAAATTAGATACTCAAATACATATAAAATAAATTAATAATTAAAATTTAGTAGTAATTAAAATACGAATTAATTATCCAACACTTAATTTATTATTTAATTTAATTATTTATATAATTCACATTTTTTATTAAAAAATTATTGTTTAGATTTTGAGCACGCAATAATATATATATAAATTCTGATCATATTTTACCCGATTACCAGACATTTTGTTTGGGTAGTTTCATTAAAACTGGTGCAATTAAAAAAAAAAAAAAACTGACGCGATTAAGATATCGGGTCTATACAGAGCAGTCTAGATTTCTCTCTCATCCTTTTACTTGGATTGATTCTCTCTGGATCAAAGTCGAATCGAATCAAATTTTCTCCAAAACAACCCTCAACTTCCCCTCAAATCAAACCCTAGACCGTAGGCCCTCCAATCAAACTTGCCTTAACCACCTCCAACACGACGCCGTTTCCTATGTCGACGGCACCTTCTTCGAGCTCCGGCACTATCTCCTCCCAATTCACATACGCATCGAACAGTTCCTACTTTCCGACGCCGTTTCACCTTCAACAATCACCCTACGCCGCCGCTCCTCCTCCGCCCGTCCAAATTCCCTCGCCACCGGTCAAAGTCCCCGTTTATCCCGCCCCAGCGCCGCTCCCTGGCGCTTACTCCTTGCCACAGTTTCAACAGGTGAATAAATTAACAAATTCAAAATTGATAAACACATTCAATTGATGCCTTAAATTTCGAATAGTTTAATTTTCTAGAGAAAGTAATACTTCCAAGTAAATCCAGATAGTGGACATAATTTTGGTAGTTTTTTGTAAACAGGCCCAGCAGCTATTCCAAAGGGATGCACAGACAATTACACCTGAAGCACTTGAGAGCGTAAAAGCTGCCCTTGCAAGCAGTGAAATCGAGCACAAAGCCGAGACCAAAAAGAAAGCAGTACCACGCAAAGCAGCGGGCCAAAGTTGGGAAGACCCTACTCTTGCCGAATGGCCTGAGAGTATGTTTGCCTGCCCTATTTCGTTTCCTTATGATTGTGTAGATTGTGTTGAATTAGCTCCAATTTCTTTGAATTTTATTTGTTTTTGTTTTTGCTTTGCCAAGTGGTTGAAGATGATATATTTTGTTGCTGAATTCATGGATATTCTAGGGCTTCTTTTTAATTTCATTTCATGCTTGTTCTTAGATAACAGTGGCCTTAGATGCAGTGAGAAATTGCTGTCACTTGAGAGTTAATTCTAAGGATGCACCTCGGATAGGTTGAGGGGCCACCTTAGATTCCAACCTAAGATCTGAGACCTTAACCCAAGAACCATCAACCCGAGCTCAGCCTGCGAGTAAGGGAGTTGGGAAAGAGGAGAGACTATATATACGAACACTAGTGTGGGACTTGTACGGTGCATGATATTAGCATCCCATTCTATCACCAGTATCACCCATCCCGTTATCCTCCACCCCTAACCCTTTTAATCCGTTTATTAGTGCTAGAGAGAAAATAGGAGAGGAAGAAGACATGTTAAAAAGAAGAGGAAATGAAAAGTTGAACATAGAGCATTGTGCAATAAAGTTGTTTAAAATTAGGGGTGCAACCATAGTTATTAGTATCATACGATACGCGATAAGTATCGTACAATACGTCACGATACACCTGAAAAATGATATGTATCGTACATCTGTATCGTTTTTGTACCGTATCGTATGATACACGATACAATATGTACGCTATAATATGATACGTGACGATTTTATTTTTTATTTTTTATTTTTTTGTTTTTTGGGGTTGAAATGACATCATTTTACCTTAGGACTTATTTTTAAATCATTAGCTAGTGAAACAACGTTGTTTCAGTGGTTATAGTTTTAAAAAAATAAATAAAGTCTAATGTTAATGTTGTTCAATTAAATTCACAATTTTTGATTAATATTAAAGTTGTTCAAACAGTTAATGTTAGAAGTTTGAATTAGAGGTTTTTGTATTTTGATATTACTGAATTATGTTGAAAATTTGAATAGTTGGTGGAATATTAATGAAATACTATGTTATTATGAGTTTATGACATTTTTATAAAGGTATATATATATATTTTATTTATAATTATTTAAAAATTAAAATTTCGCATATTTTATGATGCACGATACGATACACTATTTTTAAAAAACGATACGCCTTCCGATACACGATTTGACAACTATGGGTGCAACATGTTTGGACAACCTGAACCTAGCCCAGAAAAAATAGGGCTTCGGTTGAAGGTTTTAAAACTTGGGTTGGGTTTGGACCGAAAAATGTCAACTCGAATTGAATTCGGGTCATATTTGGGTTGAGGTTTGGGGTTCACGGGTTCAACCCAAACCTACCCGAATTCACAATTTGGGCCCAACTTGAGATTGATATGTGTAACACAATCCGAAATTAAATTTGGGCTCAACCCGGATTCGCAATGTCTTAGGATTTTGGTTGTTGTAGAAACCTTAATGAAAGGGTTGATGGTGCTTTTTTTCCTTTTGAGTCAGTCATTTTGGATGTCGATTCGTTGGATAAAAGGTGTTGGGTTGATGACCCTTCACCCTTCAGGTTCCTTCTCATGTAACTCTTCAACCCGAATTCACAATTCAGGCTCAAATCGAAATTAATATATGTGTAACACGACCCGAAATTAAATTTGGGCTTAACCCAAATTCACAATGTCTTAGGATTTTGATTGTTGTGGAAACCTTAATGAGAGAGTTGATGGTGTTTTTTTCCTATTGAGTCGGCCATTTTGGATGTCGATTCATTGGGTAAAAGGTATTGGGTTGATGACCCTTCAGGTTCCTTCTCATGTAACTCTTTTTTATGAATTTTTGATTGATAATCCTTCTCTTCCCCTCTTTTATCCGTCTTTAAAGATTTGGTAGGCCAAAGTGCCTTCAAAAATGCAAGTTTGTGCATGGCTAAGTAATTGCTAATGATAAGATCAAGATTCAAAGGAGAAGGTCTAATACTTATCTTGGCCCACAAAGATGCATTAGGTATAATGGGATTGGTGAAAATGTGGACCATCTTTTCCTAAATTGTTGTACGGCTTTAGCATTATGAAATAGATTATTTGATTTGGTTGGGTGGCACTAAGAACTGTTTCAACTTTGTGTGCTTGGACTGTAAAGGTGTGGGTGGAGGAGAGAGGGTGATACTCTTTGGCAATGTGCTTTTTTAGCCATTTTGTTGGTTTTTTGATTGGAAAAAAATTCCAGAATTTTCAAAGACAAAAAAAAAGTGGTGGAAGGAATGTGGAAGCAAATTTACTTGGCATCCTTTTGGTTTCGATGAAAAAGGATTTTGAGAAGGTTCATGTATTTTGTATTAAAATGAGTTGGAAGCATCTTGTGTCTGTCTTGGAATGGACGTCTTGTCCATTTGGATTATGTGCCACCCTGCTTAATCAATTAAGACAATGTTCTGCTTAGCAAAACAGAAAAAGCATCCAATGTTTCCTCTTAGCTGCCTTTGCCTTACAATCTGAATCTTCGTCTGAAGATTGGTTTGTTTGGTTGCCTATAGATGACATGGGTAGAGGAGTAAGAAGTCCCAGTCCTAATTTTTAGTTATAGGAGACTTTTAACAACCAGTTTAAGTAAAGTTGCTACCATGCAAATGATGAATGAACCACCACTAGCTTCTTTAAAGATACTCCTCCTAAAACTTCAAAAAATGCTACAGGACACTGTGCAGTATCTTGATTGTCAAAAGACGTGGATTGGAAAGATTTTGCGAGTGATATGGGATTTGAGATCTCTGCATTGATTTGAGTTCGAATGAATTTGGTGTTGGTGTTTAATTACATGAGGGCGCAAATATCGAAGGAACAAAATCTTGTTGGTGTTTATCCTTTCATAAATGTAAAATTTGTTGCTTTGGCAGTTTGCAATTGGGACAGTGTGGCCCACCCTAAATAAAACTTGACCTCGAGGGTTATAATAGTTGTGTATTATAAAAATTACAAGCTTTAATGGCATACTTTTTCGATAGTTTTAAATTGCATCATTGGAGTAGTTTAGGTTACTTGAATTGATTTAGGGAAAGGAATAAAGAAAATTGAAGTTGGTATGACTTAATTATATTTTGCTATTTAATAATTATGAAGTTAACAAAGAATGACTTGAAAGTTGAAACATGAAAATCAACTCTATTTAGGCAGCTTCTTGTTGGTTGTTATGATTGGCTTCAATAAGATATGAAATTGGGAATCTTTTTTTTTTTTTTTTTCCAGTGAGATGAAATTTGGGACATTCATTATACTAGTAATGCAAGGATTTTTGCTCGAGTAGTGATTATTTAGTGGAGCCCTAGGGCTAATCTAATTTTGGGGAATTTTATTGAATAAAAAGCTTAACTTACAAAGAAATTAGCAATAAGTTGCAAACAGTAGACAAACACCCTTTGAATAGAGCCAAGAGTAATAAACCAAGGTTGATTGTTAAAAAAACATTACGAATACACTAATTATAGCCAGAATTATAAACATACACACAAACAGCCTATTTGGTAGGAGGTATCATGTAATCATGAGGTTTAGTTTCTTCCCTTCGTGCTTCTTTCCCCCTTCCCCCCTTGTGGATTTGTACAGTGAGAAATTTGGAACTCTGTAAATGATTATCATCCATGTGGGTTGAAATTTAAACCTCAGACTACCAAAAAAAAAAAAAAAAAAAAGACCTACACAAGGTACAGATTTGCACTCCAGCTGTTAGTTCGATTCCAGCTATCATGTCTTCTTGTGTTCTAATTTCTTTCCTTCGTGTTCTTAATATTTTTTTTTTTTGTGGATTTGCATGGTGAGAGGTTCTGAACTTTGTGAACCATAATCATCCGTAGAAATTGGTTTGCACAGCTTGCCAAGTAATTAAAATATAGTGGACTTTAAATCTTTAGTTACAAAGGCAGGTATATCCCTACGTGGATTGTAATTATTTGAAGGGCAAAGTATATGTTTGGAATTTAGAGTGTTGGCATAACCTGGTGAGTCACGAGTCACGTCTTGAGTCCATGCTTAAGCGGTTTGAAGATTGAAAAGTGGAGTTGAATTGTGGAAGAAGCATTAAGTCTACATCTTTGGAATCCACCAGATAAGTATGGTAAGTTCACCTAGATACCTAGTGAGCCTTGGTGGTTAATTAGGATAAAATTGGACTAGAGTAGACCTACGATTCATCGGCGGCTGGCGTAAGTTTTTATACTTGGAAAATGTTTTCTAAAATCATATTTGAGGTCTATGTTTGGAATCCAGATCAACAATATCCTTCCGTGCTCAAATGGAGTTTAATCTAGAAAATTTGTCAAACTCCAACTAACACTTGTCTTGCACTCGTGTGAGTTTAGTGAGATGAGTTGGAAAGAAAAGTCAATTCTAGATGTCAGCACTTGACAGGTGCTTGAGCAATAGTGTGTTTTTGCATGGAATTGAGGTCTAGAGATTGACGTTCGTTATCTACTTGCAAGGTGCAAACAAAAAAATAGTCATGAAAATTGCTCCTTCATGAATGTTTTAAGTCAATTGAGCGTACAAGAGTCTTCAAAGTTTGAAGCAGCAAATCCTAACCTTCCAAAATAGAGAAGAAGACTAGAGAGCATTTATGCAAGGTCCAAGGACCTAAATTTCATTTCGGAATAGTCAAAATGGAGCAATTTTCACAGAAACAGAAACGGATCAGTGACTGAAGATCGAATTCCTATGTCTTGAGGAATGTTTGAGGTGCTTCAAAATGCTTGGACAAATATTTTGGATTGATTGAGAAATAAATTTTTAGAGTTTTTGTTTTTTAGGTGACCGAAACAATGAACTGAAACAAAATTTTGATCATTAACAAGATCAAATGCATCATATCATCCCAAAATCGAGTGCTCCTCGTGAGAACCATCTACTCTCACCCACAATTAAACCTTCAATGCTTTGTTTATACTATATACGAATACATGAACATTGTTATTGGTGGATTTCCTTGAGCAGAGTTGTTTCAACTCAGGAATCAATTGGTAAGTTGATTGCGAAGCTCAGTTCCTAGTTCACTAATGTCGTCAAAACTACCATGTAGTTCAACAGCTAGTCAAGACGAGGAAGGTAAGAATCTGTAGGGCTTGAAGTTGGTATTAGTCTTAGTCTTGGATGTGTCGAGTAGATCTTGGTGGAGTTTTAGGCTAGATGATGTCCAGTGATTTTTTTCGTCTGTGTTTCCATGTCAAAGCGATAACTTATTGTTTGTGTGATGGATTGATCGACTGTCACAAATACTCTAGATGAATATATCTCTAATATATTGATTATGAGGCAATTGAACAATCCCAGTGCGATTGCATGGGCGTGTAATTTGGGTCATATCATGCTTGATTGCTTATTGCTTTGATTCCACCGATTTGTGGGTTTAGGTCCATCCATTTGTTGTAACTAGTTTTTGCACACGTACGTTGTACGTGAACAATTTTAAGCTTTAATTTTAGTATTTATGTCTCATATTTTTTTATCTTGAGTGACTAATATTATAACACTTGTTTATATGAGTTTATGTGAGCTTTAATTCAAATGAATTCTGGACTTTTCATAAATAGGTCTGTTAATTTGCAAGTTTATGTGTTACAAGGAGAGAAGAATCAATTATGGGATTTAATATACAAGAGTTTTCATTCAGTAGCAATAATTCAGTTTCCCCGCACTTAGGAGCCTCGAGCAAGTAATTGAAAGATTGTCTGATCTTTTTTTATCGATGCATTTCTTTCTCTTCCCTATTTAAGTGGGTGGTGAGTCTCTTGTGATTCAATCAAGTAATGTATTGTCATTGTTCAAAGTAATGAATTGAATAAACATTTTTGAGCCAATGGCTAGATGTCATACACTTTCACTTTTGTGTACCTATTTGAGTGCCTAGGATTTGCTCTCTTCTTCTCTTTCTTACTTTGAGCTTAAGGGTTCCTAATTTTCCTAGCCCATGCATTATTGCATGATGTAATTTTCCACATACTATTCATATTTTACACAAAATATTTTGTAGAAGTTATAATGTCAACAACATCTATATAAGATTAAATGGCAACGTTGCAAGTAATATATTGCAAGACATATTATGTACCTCTTTAACTTACATGAACTTCATCTAGGTGATCTATTTCTGCCTCATTTCCATTTGAGCCTTAAGTAATTATTCATCTAGTACAGTTTCTCCCAAAGTACATGAAACACACTCACAAAAAAGAAGAAGAAGAAGAAGTTGAACACATGTCAGAATGGATAGTGCATGATATATTTATGAAAAAACCAGACTTCAAGATGCAATCTGCATTTGACTTATCCAATACTGAAACAAGGGGATTCAAGGGCTAATCAAAATGTATATGGAATAGTAAAATGCATAGTAATGTCCATAAAGCTAGTCCCATTCATAGTATTTGGAAACCTATAGATAAAATTTTGATTTCCCAACCTTCACTGTAGTCATGTTGGTCCCCTTCAAGCAAAAAATTAAGAATTCCTTAATTAAGGGTATAATATAATAAACCAAAATTGTAATGTACCAACAAAAAAGATGTGACAATTGTAGATCCTCTCCGGCATATCAATTATTAATGTGACAAAAATCAACACTCATTCCATGATTGGCTAAACAACACCTCTCCAGCAATATGACTTATGATTCTATCTAAGCAGCTGCTCTTTCCTTTGCTTCATATGAAGGCATTGACGATTCAAATTTATGTTCACTATGAAGCTATATTAGTTCTTTATCCTACAAGAGCAAACTTGGAATGTTATTGCTGATATAAATATCAACTCATGAAAAACCTTAATTTTACAAAACATTCATCTTAAAAGTTAAAAGAAAAACACAAGTGCATAATTAAGCATAAAATCAATTATAACCTGGCCATTTTCTGTGCACATTGGCAATATAAAAGCAATCTCATCTTGATATAACTATAACGTGATTTTAAACTGAAGGAGAAAAAATGAGCATCACCAAACTAAATCCAAACACTCAAATCTAAAAAGGGATAAAAGAGGGGTGGTGGCGCACGCTCTCACCACAACTTACACAAACATATGTTCCCTAAAATCCCATCGCACATATCAACACCTTGAAGCACATGAGAAGTAATTTCAAGGGGAATGTGCATTGATGGTGGACCCAACCAAAAATAGTAGCCACCATAGTTGTTGTCGGAAACACAATCATGCCCGATTCCTGAGGGACAAAGGTTGATCTACTGCAAAGGCAGCCTTCATTAATTAGGGCAAAAATTAAAGAGGAAGAAGGAAAAAACATAATAAAGAGAAGATGACAAAAAAGCTTACATGGTAGGATGTTGGTAGACGTCAACTGAGGTGACATTGGAGAATAGAGAAGGGACTATGTGAGTGTGCGATGTAGCAAGAACAAGCAATAAGTAGAAGACAGATGATGGACAACAGAGAAGAGAGGGTCATATATGGATTTTGTCAACTGAACTGATGTTTTCATCTAGTGGCAGAATGCAACAGTTTTACAAAGTTAATACATCGTTTTTAGGGGAAGAATACCCTTGATCATTTGCAATGATGTACATTATGTAGTATGACTTTATAGTTTCATGTTCAAGTTAAATGACAAAAAATACTTTCTACTGTTGTTCAATCAAAAACTTTTCAGATGTATTGACTTTTATAAAAGTTGAAGGGTAGATAATAGATAATCATAAGTTTTTAGTATAGATAGATAGATAGATAGATAGATAGATAGATTAGATTTCATATAATTGGTTTGAAGATAAGAATGATGTCAAACAAAAGTTTTTAACTTTTGTTTGCATTTTATAGTTGAATAGATTGTTGATAAATTTCTTAGATAGGTTAAAAGATCTATAACCCCCTATATTTTGTTTTAGGGTACTGACATTGGTCTTTAGTGAACTTTAGTATATAATACTAGTTGGTGCATTGCACGTGGACAAAATCAAATCATAATTTTGGTTTTTATTGTTTTTAAATTGTGCCATTTGAAATTTGAGCAGTTGAATGTGTTTGAAGATGTAGTTTTTATTAAAGGTATGATTCGCCCCCCAAAATACTTATTTATTCACCCAACTCAATTTCTCTTTAACAATCCAATTTTTCGCATGAATATATCTTTTTGGCTCCTAAATTAGTCTAGTAACTAATCTAGTTATGTTGGGTTTGTTCATCTTCTCTTCATGTATGTACCTTTATTGTTATAGTGATCAAAGTATATGTAATATTTCTTGGTATTAGCCTTCCACTAATGCTATGTCATGAAAATGTGCAAGATAGAGAATGTAATATTCATTTTAACAGCTCTATTATTTTTTTGATAGGAAATAAATTTTTTATTAATGGGCATTGATGTAGAAAATACAAATCTTATCTATGGTGGATAAGTCATCCAACCCAAAGATAAGATTAAAACAACCATCAAAAAGCAAACAATAGAAAATAACCCAGCTAAATGTCACATGAAGCTGTCCAACTCGTGGTAATACCAAAAAGGGGAATGTTAGCAAATTCCTTGGTCATTGATGCCCAAAAAGAAGCCAAGAAAACCACCCGGTCCCATAATGCTTCCACTTGCTTACCTTTGTCTTCAAAGATCTTTGCAGTTCTTTCTAACCAAATGACCCAAATAATAGCAAAGAAAGCACACCGCCAAAGGGTCTTAATCTTCCTATTTCCATCCCACCCCATATCATACATACACATAATAAAAAACATGGAACTAGCACACCTCTATTATTTATGTGAAACTCCTACCATTTGTTTGATGGATATCCTACTTGTGTATTGTGGGATATAATTGTGGGCTTGAGAATTACCTCGGCTCAACGAATTTCAAACCAACATATACCATAGTGTAATTTGGGGTTTCTATCAACTATAATAAGTTCAGAGATCATTTCTCGTTTGCTAATGCTTTGGAGATGTAGCCCTGAGGTAGCCACTACCAATGTTTTGAGATATGATGAACGCAATGAACACTTGATCAAAACCAATGTCTGTAAAATTCTTATTCTAAGATCCTACAAACTACAGGACTCCACAAAGCACACTGAAGAGAGAACTGACGTACATTAAGAGAAAAAAAAGCACACAAATTGAATTCTTTTGCTAATATTCTCCACTAGTCTTCTTTTACAATACAGATTCATGAGGCATGATAGACTTGGTGGCCAACAAAACACTAAAGTTTGATAACGTGTAGGATAAATAAAAATTAAAAAGAATAAAAGCATTTCCAATAGTTATCAGTGAGAAATTCCACAACTTCTATGCACACACTTCATGTAATCCTATTGAAAAAAGAAACAAAACAGCCAACAAAACAAAAACAATCCTAGAAAAGCTACTACAAAGAACAAACCACAGTAAAAATACAAACCTGTTAAACAAAACAATGTAGCATCAATACACAAAAATAAATGGTATTGGTGGCAGAGGTACTGGTGTTGGTGGTCATATGTGAAATTTGCAGGAATAGGAAAAGAATAATTTTTTTTCAGATGGATAAATGATTTAGCAGTTGAATGATGAAAGTGAGGTTATCTTTTCGATATTTCTGAAAGTAAAGGATAAAAATTCGGAACAATTAGAATCACTCCAAGACGCAGTACACTTCAAGAGCAGTAACTTCAATTGCAAAAGATGAGGAGACGTCGGACAACACCTGCCTGTGGGTTCAAGCATGCTAGTCATTGATTGGCGCATAAGTTCTGAGGCTGACAGTTATAGCTTCTTGGCATCTGGAAGGGCTGCTATTTTTAGCATTATTCTCAGAATCCTAAGAATCACAAACTTAAAACAATTAATGTAATAATGATGGAGACATTTATGGTGGGTGGTGCCTTGAACATAGGGCTGTTACTTTGAAAGAAGTTCAGAAGTTTGGAGACGAGCACAAGTTACAAAAGGATACTGACTTCTTTTTATATTTTGTTAGGTGTAATATAGGTATTCAAAAATCAATAATCTTGAAATGGTCTGAGATGTGAAAAGCTCAATATAAGTTTAGGATACAAAACACTTTTTGCTTTATTATGTAGATTTGATGTTAGAAAACAAATAGGCATGGACTAATTGGAAGGAATTCGTGTTTACTACTGATAGTGATAGTGATAGTGATAGCACCGAACTAGGCGGGGGAAGAGAACTAATTAAAGAAAGCCCTTTGAAAGCATATTTTTAGCCTGACCCAAGTAAAGTAAGCCTAAAGACCAAGCAATATAGGTGGCGATTGAGAAGCCTTTCCACATTTGAGCGGGCAGATCAATTAGAGCCTTTGCTAAACTCTCCCTCAGACCGGGATGCAATTGGTACATTAAATAATATACTTATTTAATGTACTTATGCTTATCTTGAAAGCTTTCAACATGTACGAATATGGATAGTTTGCATTCAATGCAATGTACATCCTAACAGATCCAATTTGTCCCACTACTGTCCACTTTCTCGATAGCATCTTTCTCTACTTCTATTTGTTTTGTGTCAAAAAATTAGGTAAAGTATACTCATGGATTTTTGCATTCAAGTATGATGTACATCCAAATAAACCTGATTTGCCTCATTACTATTTGCTTGGTCAACATCATCTGCTTTTGCAACTTATGTATCATTTGCCTTTTTTCAATTGCACTTTGCTCCTTGTTTGTTTCAATATTAGATTCCTGGCTTTCTATTGCTGTTGCTATTCTACCTAGTTTGCTGGAAGCAATTCTTATTTTCTTTATTTTGTTGTCATTTTGCAGATGATTACCGTCTATTTTGCGGTGATCTTGGAAACGAGGTGAATGATGATGTTCTGTCAAAAGCATTTTCACGCTTTCCTTCGTTTAACATGGCTAAGGCAAGTTAAGTTATTTCACTCCTGTTTTGAGCATTTATATGGTATATAGTTGTTTATTTGGTATACATGAGCCTTCTGCATGTCCTCTTCAGATGTTTAAATGAAGTGCATGGAGCTCTCAAATTGCTCATATATTGATTAAGGTAGAGTTCCCTTCTGTCTACGTAGTGGTCTAACATTTGTTAGTGTGTATTGTTTGCAAGATGAGGGGTAGAGAAACTGTTGAATGGCCGTTTTACCAGTTGCAATCTAAGAAATGAGTATTGGGAGCTGATTTTTTGTTGGAATATAAGGAAGTGAAGGGTATGTGGTCTAAGTGTTGGCTGTCACTGTATGATAGTTTTCAAGTGTTTTTATTCTTAAGAGAATTGATCGACTTTCTAGGCAATTTTCTGGCAAACTAACTTCAAGATTATATTATCACCCCAACAAATTCATTGATTTTTGCACTTGATTTAATGTTGACAATATAAATCTCTGATGTGGATAGTTCAAGTTGGAGAATAACAAAACAAATTGTGAAGTTGGGCTACTTTTCGAGGCCATTTTGGGCTGATTATGATCCATTTCTCTTTTCTTGTGGCTTAAATATTAGTAAAAACTCTTGGTTTCTTAGGGGTTGGAAAGGTTCAAGGTATGTGGTTGTATAATTTCATTATTATATGAAATTATGTATTATTAAACACCTGTACAACACAGTCAACAAATTGTGAAGTTGGGCAACTTTTGGAGGTCATTTTGGGCTGATTATGATCCATTTCTCTTTTCTTGTGGCTTAATATTAGTAAAAACTCGTGGTTTCTTAGGGGTTGGAAAGGTTCAAGGTATGTGGTTGTATAATTTCACTATTATATGAAATTATGTATTATTATACACCTGTACACCACAGTCAATTGATATTTAATTTATCCGATAAGAGTTCCAAAGCACAAGGTAATCCAAATAACTTACTGGCAGATGGTTGTGGACAGTAAAAGTTAACAATTGCATATTTCTATTGCCGGTTAATGTTTGTGACCAATAAAAGTTAATGGTCGTATATTTGTATTCCAAATAAAATTTAAATTGCAACAAATGAAAAAATAAGTTTGACGATCACCAAAATAAATAATTGAAGTATTGGCTATGGTTCCAATTTTGGGTCTAGGATTATTATTTTGGGCTACCTGGATCGTGAGTGGATTTGGGGTTAGGGCTATTAGTTGGGGTTCGAAATTTAGACGATATAGGTCATAAACTCACCTCGGTTGGGCTTTGTGCGCTTGCGGATTGAGACGCACGATATCGTTGGGCCTTCCAAGGTACTCAATATCGAACACTAAAACCACAATCTTCATACTTCAAATTATACAATCATCATCAAACTCAATCACCACTATATTTCTAATATATGTTTACTTTATAAATTGCAGAATTTACAAAAGATCTATACATGCTCCGAAGAATTTAGTTACATTGTTCATTTCTTGTCATTGCAAAAGATGACTCATGCAAGATGGGGAGAGGAGGAGGAGAAATTAGAGAATAGAAAAAGAATAAGAGAAGAGGGGATATTTACCTGATCCTCGCAAGGAATTAGTCAAAAATCACACAAATTCTCCGTAGAGAATAATCGATTCATATTTATAATCTCTCTATTGGGATTAAATCAATATTTATCGGCTAAGTCTCCTACCAAAAAAAAATTTACTCTCCTACTAAAATTATAAATAGTTTCATAATCAAAATTTTAAATTAATCTCATATTAAATCTCTATAATAATTTCCTAATCAAACTCTATCTAATACTCGTAGTCAAACAAATATTCTCTAATTAATCATTTTTGTTCTCTATTAGTTCTCACCGGCTTAAAAAAACTCTCTTTCGAAGAGTTATGGGGGCAAAAAGACTCCAAAAGAATTGAAAAAGCTTGCTTTTTAGAAAATATAGTAGGGTAAATTTCATCCACTCCCCCTATAGATAGGCTTAACTACAACAAAACCTCTTGCCTTTTTTGGAATTTCTGTGCATTCCCTTCTAGCTCATATCTGTACTTTCCCTGCACCCCCTACCATAAACAATCATTATTAACAATTTAGAAAATGTTGATGTCATACCACTTTTATTTAATTGCCAATTTTACCCTTTCTTCTTTCCTACGAAACCCTTTATCCCTACCCCCGGTGGGCAACCCACCCGACCCGGGTTCTTTGATTATGAAACAAGCCCCAAATCAATAATTTGATCTCAAACAAACTATTGTTTTAGATACTCCAATTCGAACTTGAACTCGAGCATAGTCGAACAAGTGAACTTCTTCAGACAACGACAACAAAAACATATGGGCACCATATCCCATCAGAGCTTCGCAGTTAAGTGTGCTTGGGTGAGAGTAGTACAAGGATGAGTGATCCTCTGAGAAGTCCTCGCGTTGGACCCCTTTTAAAAAAAAAAAAAAATATGAGCACCATAACCATTTCCCCCTAAAAGCACCAAATTTTCCAAATCACCACCCCATCACAAATTCACTACCAAATCTCATGAATCCTCAAACAATTTTGAATCTGATGCTAATTGCGACCGTAAATCAAAATCAACATCACCCATTAAATGAGTTATGTTGCCTATCAAAATCCAATTCTTCCCAATCTCCATTCATAAAAAATTTATCCATCACAAATGCAAAATTAATCACACTATATCAATTAGATTGGAAGGGTGGTAGTAGTGGTGGACACATGCAGTAGTGATGGGTGCATATAGTGGCGGTGATGGGGCTGAAATATTTATTTGTTACTCTCTATCTCTCGGGTTTCCTACCTTAGCATAGCGTGGGGTGGGGTAGGAGTGGGGTTCTCTCCCCGTTACTTGTATAGATACCTAGATGCAAGTAGGGGTAGTGGCGGAGGTGTGTGATTGAGATGAATTGGGGCTGAAGCAAAGGAAAGCGTCATCCCCTCTCTCTCTTTGTCACTAGCGGTGGCAGTGGCTGATGTGGGAATGGGGGCTGCTGGTGGGTGGGAAAAGGGGAGGGATAGGGGTCATTAGTGGGGGTGGAAGGGTAAGGTTAGGGTTAGGGTGGGGAGCGAGATCAACGGAGGTGGGAAAAGAAGTGGAAGTGGCAGGGGCGTGTTGTGAAGATGGTGGGATTGGCTGGTAAGGGAGAAGTGGGTTGAGGGTTGACATTTGATCCTCTCTCTCTCTCTCTCTCACTCTCTCTCTCCATATTATCAATACATTTTTATGTGTATGCATATATATGTTTACTTATGGCTTAAATAAAAACAATTGGTTAATACGTTAATCTTTATAAAGTTTATGGGTATAATGGTAAACCACGCATTTCCGTCACATTTGTTAGTAGACAAACATTGATAGGGGATGTTAGGAAAATTTCAGAAAAGGCAGGGAGTGTCGTTGAAGTTATGCCTATTCATAGGCGGTGTGGATGAAATTTATCCAAAAGAGTATTGTAGACCACAAGAATATAAAACAATCCCCTGACGCTTCACATCTTTCATAGTCTAGTCCATATACAGTAATATAAGTGAAGGAAACATACAAACCGATGGAGATAAAAAGTAACAACCTCACGTGTAGTGACTCCTATTCAAATTTGTTCGACTTCATCTAACTAATACTCTCAGTCAAACAAATATTCTCTAATTATTATAATAACAACTCAAATAAATAATAAAATCCACTTCTTCAAGTCAAGCTTATCTAATTCTTTTTTGTTCTCTTTCACGAGTCATGACTAATGGCTCAAAAGGGTTAAGATGTACTCTAGTCTATATGAAGCCATCCACATTAGGAAGAGTCAGTGAAATGCTAAGGAAAGAGTAAGTACAACTAGTCTAGTAGGATATAATTTTTCAAAACATACCCAACGTGTTATTCGGGTAAAGATAGGCATAGACCATGCAGGTTTCAAACATTAAAACACATGATTCAAATATAACAACATCACGGGGTTATATGAGGAAGACCATATCAATAAAAAATAATCCTTTTGAAATTCCTGTAAAAATTCATATTTGATGTGCATCAAATCTAATACCTTGAATGCCCACATATATCGTAATCCGTTGCCATTCAACTGTCCTCCCAATAACTAGCAGAAACCCTTGGATCCCCGCTCTTGGGAGTCAAACCATCTATGAACACTTTGCTAGTACATATCGAGTACCCAGTTTCCAAAACTGTTCTTTTGGTAACCAAATTAACCATTTCAAAGAGCCATACCTCAAATTCGGAAAATCACGACCCACAAACTTTGCAATATCATAATCTCAAGCTCTATTGGGAAATAATTTGCTTATTGGCTTCATTCGGCGGACTCACGCGCTTCACTTTTCAAGAATCCCTTTGTTCTTCATAGGGAGGATTGGAAATTTGTTTGCGAATTGTGAATTTTTTGTTATGTTTCCTTCTTTAAGTATTTTTTTTGTTGGTTTTATTAAAGGACTACTTGTTCATCGTGTGAGAGTTTTTCATTATATAAGAAGAGCCTTAGTTGATTATCAAAGTAAAAAAGAGCTCCATTTTGTGAATAACTTTAAATAGCCTTTCCTTTATAGCCTTTACCTTTACATAGCCTTCACCTTCTCTCTCTTTCTCTAATAAAGATGTTAGTAATGGTGAGATTTGGGGCAAAAATTGGGTTTTGGGCTATTTATTGGATTAGGATGAGCTCAACACTTATGATTCTGCAGTGCTTGCATGAGCGGACTCCTTACCGGTCGACCATGAAGTCAACTTCGCACTTTGGAATTTTTTTTTGTTTGCATTTCTAAGTCCCTCACTCGAGTGCGACTTCGCCTTCTTGAGCAGACTTCTATTTCATTCCTCCTATTGAGTCAATCTCCCATTCTAATTCTACCCTATAAAATCATTCCAATTAGTATTGAACTTGGAAAACATTACATTTATAAATGTACTACGTAATACTAATTCGAGGCAATAGTCAAAGGATCGAAATTTTATTTCGAACTACCGTTTCGGTCCGCTAAAAAACGAAAACGTTTCGGAAACGTAGAAAAAATATGGAAATGCATGAAAACACAAATATAATCCATTAATTTATAAAGATAAGCTAAATAATTGATTAATTCAACATATTTATTGGGTTAACATCCATTTATACAAGAATAAATTTAAATGTAATTATAGTGGGTATTAACTATTAAATGTAAAATTGTAGTGAAGTATCAAATGTAATTGTAGTGGGTATCAAATGTAATTGTATATCAAATGTAATTGCAGTGGATATTAACTATTAAATGTAATTGCAGTGGGGCGGTAAATGTAATTATAGTAGATATTAAATGTAATTATAGAGGGGTATTAACTATTAAATGTAATTACTGTTTGGGTATTGAATGGAATTATAGTAGGGATTAAATATAATTATAGGGGATATTAAATATAATTATTTATACTTGTAACAAAAAAAAAAAAAAAAATATATAACTCAGAGTGAACGACTCAGAGTCTCAGACACACCACACACGACTCAGACAAAACATAGAGAGGCGAGGCGATGGCGATCGCAATCGCGATGCAGAGAGAGAGAGAGAGAGAGAGAGAGAGAGAGAGAAGAAGAAGAAGAAGAAGAAGAACATACTTCGGGCTCGTGGTCGCAGCGATGAAAACAGGAGGCTCTGCGTGGAAAATCCGAGCCCTAGATCTGCGTGGAAAACCCTAAAATGGCTGGATTTAAATTAAATCAAGGTGCCAGGTCTTACATCTCTCACCTTTGACTTCCACAATTATAATGCTTAAATCAAATGTCGGGTTCTCACAACTCATATGCATTGATCGATAGACGCTTTGAACTTTTAGGAACTGTGGCTCTCTCTGCGTGCTAGTGTTCTAGCCAAATAGTATAAGCTTAGTCTTGGTTGGTCGACCTAGATATTGTACATACACCTCAAATCCATATAATTATGAAACAAAAAGAAATAGATTACATGGGCATATTTACGTAGCATTTAGATGCATGAGGTCATGTTCCTACTTTTTGTAGAAATTTTCAATTGTTTTATGATGGACATATGCGTGCTATCTCTTGTACTTGTTTTCTTTACGTCCCTTTTACGGGAGACAGTTTATCTTTCCCATCTGTATTTTTGTCTGTAAACAATAAAAAATCCCACCCTCCTTAGGTGATGTGTTAGTCTAATCCTTGACATTCAGAAGCTTCCTTCGTCATGTAATTGCATTGCATTTGTATACATATCCTATTGTAATCTTCTTTTGGCATTGTTTATGTGATGTATCCTCGATTAGGAAGCATGAATATGCTCATGGGTGTCGTATCCAATACGATACAAACACGGGGATACAACAAAGTTAAAAAATATAAGATACGAGTGTGACAAGGATATGATTAATTAAAATAATATTATATATTTTTTAGATAATGATAAAGTTATAATGTACTAAAAACAAAGCATATTTTATAACAATATTAATAAGACCTATAAAATATTAAATTTTTAATTAAAATAGAAATAGATTAATATAAACATCCGCCATTTTCATAACATCATTATGTTCATCAACATTTATAGTCTATTCAGTTATATAACAAAAAAGACAAAAAAATAAAGAAATCACACCCCTCTTAATAGTTAACCGTCGTTTTTTTAAAAAAAATTCTAGCCATGTTCGACTGAGGTTACTATTCGGGACATTTCTGGTTGTGTTGGACATGTGTCCAACCATGCTTCCTAGATCCTCGACCAGAGCCTTTAGAGTAGAATTTGTTCTCTTATATAGGTTGATTCTGGCAAGCTCTTATTTTCACAAAAGATGACTAATTAAATTTTCTTCATGAACATTAGGTACAATTTCGCCTGTTGAACCTGTCACAATCTTTAACTTGATGAATTTCTTTCATTACTCTCCATCTTCTCATACTTATTGCGGGTTATAAGTTTATGGCAGCATATTGTTGCAGTTTTTAGCTAACGGAAGTCATTGCTTTATGAATCAACCGAAGGCATCAAAACTCCTTCCGATTGAAGCCAATACACACATGAATCTCCTTGGGGGTGCGGTGGTCGTGAGCCATGGATGAATTTGTAAATGGTGAAGGTGGAAGCTCATTTGAAAATTTGGTTGTTTGTTGATGAGTGGTGTTGAGCAGTATGGTGGTCGGGGTTATTGGCGTTAGAGGGCAATTGTGGGCTTGAAATTATGAGTGGTCTTCAGTATCAGTCGCCTGTAACATTGGGCTTTAGATTAAACTGCCCAAGTATGGCTACCGGTGCTGGCGTCCTTGGTGGGTAAAGAAATCTGACCTATGAAAGGGAAAAGGTTCAGAAGATTAGTATACCCCTTGAGCTACTGAAAAAAATTAGTGGGACAGAGTTTGTGTTTGAGAGAAAAAATATGGGATGGGGAAAAAACCACCATGCAGTAGGGGATGTTATATATGGAGAGAGAGAGAGAGAGAGAGAGACATCACAAAGTTAAGATTCTTAGAGAAAAGGTAAATGAAAAAGAAAAAAATGCAATCCATTTTACAATATTAAGGCAGCTCTGTAGGCGATAGATAAGCAAAAAAACAATTGGAAACATCTTAAAAAGGAATTCTACTCAATATGCCAACATCATAGTTCCGAATTCCACTCTTGCAGACTACAAATATTCAAAATTAAAAGAATACAGCAATAATTGTTACTTACCTTGCCATTTTCTTGAGAAATAATTGTGATGATTTGGGTGTTTGTTACAGTATCAAGGTAGCTCTGTAGACGATAGCTAAGTAAAAAAATAATTGGAAACATCTTAAAAAGGAATCCTACTCAATATGCCAACATCATTGTTCCGAATTCCACTCCTGCAGGTACAAATATTCAAAATTAAAAGAATAAAGCAATAATTGTTACTTACCTTGCATTTTCTTGAGAAATAATTGCGATGATTTGGGTGTTTGTTTATCATCTTTACCAAAATACCTTTTTTTTTCATCTTCGGTAGTTGTTTTTCCTATCTTTGTTACGTAGATGTTTGGAGGATTTGTGTTGCCTCATTATATGTTTGCGACTTCAAGTAATGAATAGACTGTTCGCATTATTGCATGGTCTTAGGTGGTTCGAGATAAGAGAACTGGGAAAACCAAGGGATATGGATTTGTTAGTTTTGCCAACCCTACAGACATTGCAGCTGCACTTAAAGAAATGAATGGTAAGTAATATCTTTCTCAGGAAGATAACTTCTTACGGATGATCCTCTACTTTCATATTTTTTGTTGTTCTTTTGGTGCATCATTCATACCATATAAATGTTGCTGTCCGATGATAAGCTTCACCTTCTTCAAGTCCTTCACATGCAGAGTTCATGTGGGTCATGTCAGTGTTATTCTGTTTATTTAATATCTGTTTTTGGAATAAAACATATCGAGCTTCGGTGCATGAAATGCCTTGGTTCGGAGTCATGCTACCAGAAAAAGGAACATTCTCATGTCATAAACTAGTTGTGCCATGGGCAAAATTTGATTATTAATTAAGTATCTTATTTGAATTGAAAATGGATGCAGAATTCTTGTATGGACAAACTATTAGAATTTTCAGAATAGTATTGTGTGTTCTCGAATGATAACTAGGATGTCAATCTTAAGACAATGCATGACGTTGATCTCAACTGTGATTTTAGGTAAATATGTTGGAAATCGGCCAATCAAACTACGAAAGAGCAACTGGAGAGAGAGGACGGATCATGAAGCCTTGGAAAGACAAAAGGTTAAATTCTACCTTTTTGCTGCATGATCTTATATTTAGTCTTAGGCTGTGTATGCCACTGAATATGTATGACCCTGACTGGTCTTTTTACAATGTTGACTTTCTATGAAGAACCAAGCTCATAAGAAACCAAAGTTGCCCAAGAAGAGTATCTTGCACAAGTGAGCACAGTTCTAACCATTGTACTAGTGGTAAGTAAATGGAAACAGAATATTAAGATCTTTGTTTAATCTTGTTTTGTATTTCTTAATTTTTGTTAATTCTTCATTTCATAGATTCGGGCTTATGGGCATTTGAAATTAGTATGGTAACCACTTTGAGTATGCAAGCAAGGATCAAAATTTTGTGTCGATGCATTGTTTCAGTTATCTAGGAAATGAAAACGTTTCGACGTGTTTTGAATATGTTTTGACCCGTTTCGGAAATAAATTAAAAAAATTAAAAAAATTAAGAATTATTTTTTAAAACATTAGTCGAAATATATCAAAGTATCTTGAAATATCTTGAAACATTATAAAACACTTTAAATCATTATGAAACACCTTAAAATATTAAAATTTTGATTTCATCACTGATTCGTTTTGATCTCCTTGAAAATAGAAACGTTTTGACAATTTCGAAATTTTGATTCTTGTATGCAAGAACAATACTTACTTTCACTATGTTTTTCCAGTGTTTATATTGTGGGTGTTTGGATGTAAGAGCGCTTAGTTGATCGCGATTAGAAGTCCAAACGGTAAAGCATTCTCCACGTTATGCCATTTATTAGGTGCTTTACAAATGTTTCTCGGATTTAATCTTAACTTCGACATCATGGAATAATTCATTTCCTTGTGACAAAAGGACTGTTTATTTGACCATCCTGTTATATTGTTTGGTTCAACCTGTTCTGGTATAAATATCTATTATTTTGTTGTTTTTTTCGATGTTTTTGGCTTTTGTTTGTACTTCGGATGGCAAAATTACGTAGGGATAGCTGTATTCTATCTTTCTACCAGCCCAGTGACTTATGTAGCCTGTGCTTGCTACATGAGTTACTGAACAAGCATTTGACATTATGTTGCAGGTGGATGAAGAAAAGATACCTTAACGCCTTAACCTTTTGATTGTTCTCTCTCTCTCTCTCTCTCTCTCTCGTATATGCTATTTTCCTTTTCCATATCTTTGTTGGTTGGCTACTATCTCTGACATTTTTTTATCTTTTTCTCTTCACAGGACAAAGAGGGGCCAATCCGTTAAATCTTCAGTGCATGAATGAAGGAAAGAAACTTACGCACTTTTGTGGTGTGATTGCTTGTGAGATGAGTTTTAGAAATGGAGAAAGTCATGAATTTCTATGATTTGTACTACACTTGTTTTGAAGTAGAAATTCTATGCAAGTGCCAATTGTGTTGAAGGATTAATGAAGACTTTGGCACAGCAGAGTCTGTTTGTTAATCTAAATTCAACACTTGAAATGGATGTTTTTGACACTTGTTAATTAAGTTCATTAGATAATTAAAATTAAGATATCCTAATATGTTTAAGTGTTCTTTAAAAATAGGTTAAAATATTAAGTAGGAGATATTTTTACTTAATTCTGAAATGCTAAAAGCACTTGAGGGGGTTTTTTTTTATAATTTTTTTAATGACAATTTTTCCTTAAAATGTTTCATAATCTTATTAAAACCCTTGAGTTGTCTTTTCTTCAAAACCCTCTAATGTACCTAGCCTCCACTGTCTCTCTCAAACATGTCAAACAAGTATGTTCTTCTCTTATTGTCTCTCTCACGCGTGCAAACACACACACACACACACATTGCATACACAGAAATAGATCACATGCACAGGTATTTAACGCGCAAAAAAGATCACACACACACACACACACAGGTTACATACACAGAAATAGATCACACGCACACACGTATATAACACACAAAACAGATCACACACAAACACACAGTGATCACCCTGCAACACCCACATACAAACACACACAAAAACACAAACAGATTAACACAACAATTTTTTAATGTGGTCAAAATTTTGAATTAGATTTAGGATTTCCAACAGTTAGGCTTAGATTGGAAAAATAAAGTTCTCAATGAATCCTGTTAAAATTTAATCAAAAGTTTTCAAATCAGGTTCCTTTTGGTAAAAAAATATCAAAATTTATGTTGATTCCAAACATTGCCAAACCCATTCAAAAGCAACCATAGTTTTTTTTTTAATAATCCCAAATGATATATGGCAAAACTTCAATATCAGAAAAGTACCATATCAAAAGTTATAATTAAGTAGTGACTTATTATAATTTATTTGGTCTGAAGTTACAACTAAACAATGTCAGTGAGAATTTAAATGGGTAAAGTTAGATTTTATGACAATTGATCACTTTTAAGTGATCAATTTAACTTGATTTAATTTTATCATCATGTTTCCTAAAATGTAGACTACAAAGTGTAATTATATTGAAAAATTTGGAGGCCGCTCCTCTTTTATGGACTTATTTGGTAATGAATTCATCAAAAAAATTTGTTTAATATTAAGTCTATTTTGATTTCAATTGTCCAAAATATCCTCATTAGTTATATTTAGTTATATTTAATATTAAGCCCATTTGAAAATACCCTCATTTGTTATATATATATATATATATATATATATTAACATTAAAAATAAAAAATAGTAACATTGAAACACAAAAAATAGTACCACATAAATACAAAAATATAGTAATATTCAAAAATAAAAAATAAGAACATTCAAAATAAAAAATAGTAATATTGAATATTAATATTTTAAAAAAATAACAGTTGTAACATGGTCCACAAAAAACAAATTAACATTGAATATTGATATTTCGAAAAAATAGTAACATTAAATATTAATAGTAACACACTCATAAAAAAAATAGTAACGTGCTCAATAAAAAATAGTAACATGCACAAAAAAAAAATTAATAACATGAAAAAAAATTAATAACATGCATAGTAATATTCAATATTAAATTAATCATAGTCTTCTCAGAAAAAGAGAGAGAGAGAGAGAAAAAGAAATTATGGTGATATCAAATTTAAATTTGAATTTCAGATTTTATGAAAAAAAATCTTCTAGTGTGAATCAATGATAACTATTTATGAAATTAATTTAATGTTGAAGATTGTTTTTAAAGTTATTAGAGGGGCATTTTGGAATTTTTAAAAAATAGTGGACTTAATTATTTATTAATAAGGTTACAAATAAACTTATCCCCAAATAAATTTATTTGACGGACTAAACTCATTATAAGTCACTTAAGGAGGACTCTGCCCCAATTATTATTATTATATTTTTGGGCTTTTGGGCTGTAGGTCCTTGTAGGACTTTCAAGCCATTATATTCAACCTAAATATTTTTGGGGCCTAAAGGACAAAAATACCCTTAAAAAAGCGATTTCTATTCCGTCGCACCTTTTTAGAACATTTTAGATTGGCAGCTAATTCCCATCATTGTCACACAAGAACCAAGAAGTACTCTAAAAAAAAGGGTCCTGCGGTACCAACTATACCTTTTCTATATGGTACCCAAAAAATAATATCCACTGTTGATGAATAATAAAGAGTTACAATTGTTGATAAAGCCTATCATTTTTTACTAGCTACCCACTAAACCTTACAAATTTATAAATAAAGAATACTCAAACAAGGACGAAAAAGAAGATGGAGTTTCAGAGCTGTTTTTATCCCTATGAACCATTCAAGAGATTATAAATTATTTAGCAAGTTAAGAATATAGTAAACTTAAATTTAATAAAAAAAAATACACTTAAAACTTTTTTTAGAATAAAATTATCATATGAATACAATGAATCATAGCGAAGTAGGGTTCCAGTCGGGGTAATTGGGGTTTGATTAGTAAGAATACCAATTGTATGCAGGGTTACCACTTTTTTGATAAGATTGTCACTTTTTTGAGGCAAGATTATCACTTTTTTTTTTGTAAGATTACCATTTTTAGGAAAGATTACTATTTTTCAGAATAAAATTACACTGTTGAGGTAAAAATACAATTTTTTTTTGTTAACGTTTCCGTTTTTTTAGGCAAGATTATCACTATTTTTGGATAAAATTACCATAAAATTACCATTTTTGACCATAAAATTATCACTGTTGAGGTAAGAGTACCATTTTTTGGTTTACGATTAACACTTTTTGGGTTAACATTGCAACTTTTTTTGTTAATATTACCACTTTTTGAGGCAAGATTATCACTATTTTATGATAAGATTACCATTTTAAAGGGAAGCATACCACTTATTAAGAGAAAGATTACTACTATTGAGGTAAGAGTATCACTTTTTTGGTTAGAATACAACTTTTTTGGGTGTAGTAATATAACTTTTTGGGTGTAACATTATCACTTTTATTTGGTAAGAATACCACATTTTTGGTATGATTACCACTTTTATGGCAAAAGTATCACTATTTTTTGGGTAAGATTACCAATTTTTAGGGAAGATTACCATTAATTGAGGGCAAGATTACCACCGTTGAGGTAAGAGTACTACTTGTTTGATTAAAATTACTACTTTTTTTGTTAGAATACAACTTTTTTAAGTGTAAGACTACAACTTTTTGGGTGTAACAATATCACTTTTATTTGGTAACAATATCAATTTTTGGGTTAAAATAAAACTTTTTTGGGTGTAAAAATATAATTTTTTGGGTGTTATTAACACTTTTGGAGATAAATTACAATATTTTGGTATAATTAACACTTTTCGAGGTAGGTAGCAATACCAATTTTAGGTAAGAATACCATTTTTTTGGGAAGGTTATAATTAGTTTGGGGGTAATATTACCCTTTTATAGTTAAGGTTACCACTTGTTTTGATAATACCATTTTTCTTATAAGCTTACCATTTGTTTTGGTAAGGTTACCACTTTTTATATTTACTTGTTTGGGGAAGGTTACAATTTTTTTGGGTAAGATTACCAAATTTTTAGGTAAGGTTACCACTTTTTTTGGTATAATTAACACTTTTTATCCTAAAGTTACCACTTTTTAGGAGCAGTCATGTGCGATCAAATACCGATCTAATCAGGACTGGTCATGTGCTTGGTATCGATGAAGAGTAGCGATCTAATTTGGACTGATCAAGCCTTTGTTAGCGATCAAGAGTAGCGATCTAATAAGGACCGATCTGGCTCCAAGACTACGATCAAGAGACCGATATAATTAAGACTGATCTGCTACAAGACTACCGATCAAGGATCAGGCAACGAGCGATCAAAATTATCCTCTAAAGTATTTAATTAACATGTAATTAACAAATTAATATTACATTAACACATTCAATTCATCAAATTAACATTAAAATTCAACTTAATTAATATTAAATTTATCCAATTTATATCCAAAATCATCCAATTAACATCCAAAAAAAATTCAATTTATCAAATCAACACTAAACTAACATTCAATTTCATCCAATTTATATTTAATTTATCAAATTAACATTCACTTCCATCTAGCATTCAACTCATCAAATTAACATTCATATCTATCTAATTAACACTTAATTTAACAAATTAACATCTGAAATAAATTCAATTGATCACACAATACTAATAAGTTAATATTAAATTCCAATTTCATCTAATTAATATTTAATCCATCAAATTAACACCAAATTAACATTCAATTTTATGGATTAAATATTCAATTTATTAAATTAACATTCAAATTCAACTAGTTACATTAAATTTACTAAATTAACTTTTAATTTCATTCAATTAATACTCTAAATTAACTTTCTAAATCAAGAAATAAAGATTCAATTTAGTAACATACAATTTCATCTCATTAATATCCAATTCATCAAATTCACACCCAATTAACATTCAATTTTATGTAATAAGCATTCAACAAGTTAACATTAAATTAATCAAATTAACGCCAAATTAACATTGAATTCATCTATTTATATTCTAATTTGTCCAATTAACCCTCAATTAATCAAATTAACATACAAAACTATTTTAAAAATATTCAATTTATCAAATCAATTTTTAAAAAATATTCAAATTATCAATTCAATTTTTAAAAAATATTTTAAAAATATTCAAATTTTATTGACCTGAATTATAATTCATAAAAAAAATATAATATACACAAAAAACAATTTAATTATCCAACCCGACATCCCATGTAAACCGTTTGTCCAATAATCTGGATCCATATAAATTAGCCAATAAAATACCGACATATGGATGAATGAAATTTTGACACAATACTAACCCATTTCCTACCCAAATTCATTCCTCTTGCTTCTTCCAGGCGCTTAGTAGTTGCGAATAGCTGGGTTGTTGCTTCAATTTTTTCGTCTTTCTCTTTCTTTTATTTTCTGAGTTCTTCTCTTCTGCTTCGTTTCGGTTCCTCGTTCAAGTCTTCTAAAGTGGTGATAACCTCCTCTTCTTCTATAATATTTTTAATCTCAACTCAGAATATTTATAATGTAAGTTTTGTTTAATCCTAGTATAAGTTTTATTGTTTAGCACAAAAAAATAAAACTATTTTTATGGTTAATGGTAGATTTTATATTCGGGGGGAAGAAGTGCACAAGTGAATTTGATCGGCCAACAAGCTCATGGGTTTTTTATTAGTGAGAGATTTGTATAATCTAAATACTAAACCAATTTTATTGATCTTATTTATATGCGATTGATGATGTTTTTTCTCCATTGTAGCAAGGATTGTTTGAAGACAATGAAAAGAAAGAAAAATAAAAAACTCGGCTATGGGGTAAGAAAAATATATAAAGATGGCAAAGTCATCAAAACAAGAAAAAGAGTTTTTCAAAAAGAAATCTAAACCAAAAGAAAAGGTAAATCATGATACTAAATTATTTGTGTAACATGTGTTTACTTTGTATGTTGTATAATGACAAATGTTTGATGGTACAATTGAGAACCAGATGTTCACCGAAAATGATGGTGAAAACAATAAAGAGGTTCAACAATGAACAAAAATATGGGGTTGAAGAGATTGGTTTCAGAGGTTTGTTAAGCCTCAAATGCAAAATATTGAGGAGAGATTTGTGTGACTGGGTGATTGAACACTTTGACCCTAATTCATGTGTGTTGAATATTCACAAAAAATTCTTAAAGTTCTCATCTAAGGATGTAGAATCTATATTGAGGTTGAGATATGGGGAGATAGATGTGAAGATGAGTGGCCCCTATGAAAGAATAATGAGAATCTATAATTCCATGTTCACTGAAATGAAGTTGGATTCAGAGGACTTTCAGTTTTATCTTTATCTTATTTTTACGTGGATGTTTATTGTGTCTTACAACAAAGACCTCAATTAGTAACTCATTCCTCAATTTTGTGGTGGATGTTGGTTCTTTGGGAGCGAAGAACTAGGCCAAGTTGGTGTTTGATGCCCTGATTGAGGGGGTGAAACAATATAAGATATATGGGCAAAACAACATTAGTGGTTGTCTACTAGTTCTTAAGGTAATGTATTGATTACCTAAAAGATCTTGTGCTTAGTATTGCTTTTGTTTCGAATTGAGAGTAGTTGTTTGTTGTATGTTGTTCTAATCGAGAGTAGTTGCTTGTTATGGATTTTTTTATCTTCAACATTTGACACCCATGGGGGTTTGCCTTGTGCCAATCAAATGCCAATCCATTTCCTGTGTTGGAGCATGAGGTGATTTGGAAATAAAAAATGGTGTGGTTATCTTTAAGAAGTTGACAAGTATGAAAGAGGTATCTATTGTTATTATTTGTTAATAAGTGTTGTGTATGTATTTCAATTTCAATTTGATTAATAAAGTGTTAGAGTTATGATTGAGAGTTATGTATGTTGTAGGTTCCAATTGTAGGAGTAGCCCCCCTCAATGCACAACTACATGTTCCACTCATTGTGCAACCACTTGTTTTATGCAAAATTGAGGAGGACTAAAATAGGACAGGCAAGTGGTGGTCTATCTAAAGTATGTGTAATGATGTTGACTTATATAAGTGGCTGTGAGTATTTATATTTCTAATTATGTATACATGATGATTTGATATTATTTTTTTCAGTCATGGGAAGAAAGATTTTCATCCCTGAAAAAATCAATGGCCAAAATCAAGGATGACCTATTTGGAAAAGCAGATTTGGTGGTTACCATGATGGAGAAAATCATTGATGCATTGGAATCCATGAATAAATGTGATACTTATGGAAAGACTAAAGACAGACAATGAAGCAATCCATGAAGAAACCTTAAATGAATTCAAGTATGGTAATAAGATGTGGATTCCGCTTCAAATAGTGCAAACACTGGACATAAAGGCTATGAAAGATACACCACGGCAACATTCAAATGTCATTGTAAACACATCTCACCTTCAATCGGCTTAACACTTATGCAGGCAAAAAAAAAGAAAAATACAATGCAAAGGTGCTGAGAAGAAACTCTAAGCAGAAGCCAAGTAAATACCTGAAATCACCATATGGGATTTTCAAGGAATGATAGACATTATAAAATCCATATTTTAATAATAAAAATACATATTCTAAATCTTTAATCTTGTTTGTGTAAGCAACAACTTTATTTGAAGAAGTATGAAAATACTATCTTGAAGAAGCACACTGTGACGCCCCTAAAACTGGGGGTCCTGTTGACGACCCGTCAACCCTTAGAAATGCCCGTGAATGCCGCTTAATTCGACATCACGCTAATAGTATCCCTTTAACTAGGATTTTAACCCACAAATGTAACCCGTGTATGTTTTGTCATTTCATACAACTGTGGCTCAAAATACCACAATTCATGCCTCTTTATTGTCCAATTACATCTTTGGAACCAAAGACTGAGAGCACAACACTTTAGTTTTAAATTTTCAAAATTTAGGAAATAGTACCGGTACGGTTTGCCTTCTGGACAGACAGTACCGGTACATAGTACCGGTACACTTTTCCTTCTAGACATACAGTACCGGTACTCTCTGCTCTTTGGACAAACTGTACCGGTGCACAGTATCCGTACACTTTGCCTGTTTTGCATCTTAAAACCATTCCAAACCATCTCATTTTCATCCATAACATATATAATGAAGTTTTCCACATAAAACCTCATTTACACAAGTCCATTACAATTTATTTACATAAGTTTACATGCTCAAAACATGATTTTATCAAAACATTACAACATTCAAGGTTAAAGGCCACAAGTCGGCCTATCTTCACCCTTGAGGCCCTAAATGCAAGTCCTCCGCCGGCACGAACCCCGCACCTGAAATGTGTTCCCGTATAGGGTGAGCTACGCTCAATAGAATATTTCCTACAGAGGCTACTCCCCACCTAAATGCATATGCAATGTTTACATTCAACAATCGTAATCATAAATCCATTTCATACAAGAACATGCCATTCAAAATGAAATTTCTACCATGTCATGTCATGATATGAGGTAAGACTCACTCATGCATTTTCACCCAAGGCTACTTCGACTCCCACAACATAATGCAATGCATGTGTGTAAAATATTTGTCCTTGATAAAATACATCCAAAGACCATTTTGAAATAAAATCATATGTTCATAAACCCAATTCATTTCTGGATGTTTTCCATCAAACGAATCATTTATATAACAAAACCATTTGTCTTTGTTTGGGTAGCGGACTTTTGGTATTGCACCACCGGCTCTGCATACCAATACACTTTTTTGGATTTGCACCGTAGGAAGTGTATAAACCAATAGTTGGGTCTTGCACCCAAGGGAGGATCTATCCCTTCTTGCTATACCTGGTACAAGTTTTTCATGTGACTGTGCAACTCAATCGGATTTTTAATCCAACATTTTTGAGTCCATCCTCAATCACCAAATATGGTGTTTGATCACACCATGCACCCACACCCACTTCATGCCTATGAATGCGATATTCCCGTGCAAATGTAATGTAATGAACCATTGCTAATAACTATTATGTCCAACATGCTATGAATGTCATGTGGACCCATTCAACCACATATTTCAACATATGTCATGACAATTTATCTAATGCATATAATTACCATAAATTGTCACAACGTCAATATATCAATGAACATATATCAACATTTATATACAACATAATTCATAAGTATGCTACCATATAATCTATGTCAATAACACACTTAAATCACAAGGCACATTATAAACACATAGCATGCCCACACACTACGAACTTTCATGTAATTTCACAAGGAACTTCCACATATAAATCTCAAACTAGAAGTTGAATTAAGTCAATTCTAATCTCATTTCCATAACTATAGGCAAGTGACCCAAGTTATTTAATACCCTTACCCATTAAATATCGCATTCTAGGTAAGAAATAAATCAAGGTAAGAGGAAACTCTATCTCTTGGAGCGTAAATAGAAGGTAGAAACTTTAAGAACTCCAATACCACCCCAAAAACTTGATTTTCTCAAAATTTCTTCTTTGGATCTGCGGTGAAATCTCTCGTTCTTGGGACCTACGCGTAACCCTCATTGCGTAGATAAAGTTTAACTCTTGGTCCAAGTGATTCCGACCAATAGAACTCCTTGGATTGAAGAAAGAAATGTAGAAATCTAGGTTTTCTCTCTTCTCTCCCTTCTCTTCTCTTCAACGTGTGAGATCAGCTGACTTAGGGGTGAAAATATCTGATTTAACCCCTATTTATACTTTTAATTGTGCGGTTCACATTGCCCTGCACATTTTTTATTTTTAGGTCCGTTTTTAACCCAAAACGACTTAATTAATTCTCGATTTCAGTTCAAATTAATTTTCTTTAAAATTTTATCTAATTATAAAAAAAAATTATAAATTCTATTTTTGGGGACCTTTGTGAGATCATTCGTCACCCAATTGTCTCGTAAAATATGTAAAATTTAACTATCTCAGAATTTGACAAAAATTGACATGACAACTCGATTTTGCGATACAATTTCAATAGTAAGGTCCGTTGCATCATCCGAGCTGTAGAAAAATATTGATTTTAAACTAACATTATAGTGGCAAATTACCATTTTACCATTTTTTTCGAAAAAAGTTCAAATTTACCCAGGTTTTACACACAAGATAGATAAAGCGGGGTATAACACATCAAACCTAATTGTGGTTTTACTTTATTACAAGATTAATCGATAATGCAATATAATACTACTCTATGTGTGTTAACACAGTTGGACAATAATGGAACCTTGTTTGAGAAAGAGATTGAGCAAGCTAGAAAGGAGATGGAGGAAACTAGAAAGAAATTAAAGGAAGCTGTAAAGAAGGATGAAAATAATGATGAAGATGAAGTGAATTCAAATAAGGATGAAGGGGAGGAGATGGAGGCAGTTGAAAATAAGGGTGATGAAGATGAGGTGAATGCAAATAACGATGAAGAGGAACAGTTGGAGGTAGTTAGAAATAAGGATGAAAAGGAGGTGAATGCAAATAAGGATGAGCATGAGGAGATGGAGGATGCTATAAATAAGGATGAAGATGACAAAGCTAGAAATAAGGATGAAGAGGAGGTGAATGCAAATAAAGATGAAGAGGAGAAGATGAAGAAAGTTGTAAATAAACATGAGGTTGGTGTTGATGCATATATGGTTGAAAAAATAACAAAGGATGATGAGAAGGCCGAAATGAAAATACATAAAGTTCAAGAAATAACGTGTCACATTCCCTCAACTATCAACGTTCACGAGGTTTCGTGCTCCAAATTAAACATTTAAATGATTGTTTGAGCAAATATTTGTATTGACTTTATTTAAAAAATTGTGTCACTTTTAATAATACTCTTCATTATATTTAATAAACAGATTTCAGATTTCACCAGTTTGTGGACCGCATCAGATAGGGATTATCCACTCATTGATGAAATTAGTGATTATGATAAAATGTGTCTTGAATTACATATTTGACAACTCACTTAACATGAGGTATTTTTACTATATAATTTGTGTCATGTTCTTCTTGTATATTTTAGAATCATCACCAATTACTAATCTATTTTTTGCATGAAACAGTGAGACATTGATGAGATTTGAGATATGTTCTGCCAACAGATATTCATTTATTGAATTTCTAAAATCAAGAAAGTGGTTGTTAGACATTGTGAGTTAAAAATGGATTTATTTATTGTGCTTTTTATATTGACTAAGTATTGATTTTATACATTTTGACCTGAAGATAATAGATTTGACATCTTGTATTATTGCAGACAATGTGAATTTTAATCCATTTACAAAAAGGTAAAGGCGTTACCTACCCACATGATTTGCGGTAATGTGGTTTATTTAACTTTTTTAATCTTGAACATGTACAATATGGGTTAAATGTGTACCCGTATTTTACCTGCAATACCCAACAAAAAGCACTTGAAAGGATAGAGGAAGGAAAATAACAAACAATTGGTTTGCCTGATTTTCAAAGGTAATTCGTTTCAGATTTCAAGGACTGTGAAAAGGTATATAAATGTCCTTTTTTTTTTTGTTTATCATTGATCATTTACACAATAATTAATATCCTTGTATTTGTTTATATATGGATGTAGATTTATATACCCATGAACGACAATAACACCCATTGGTTTTTATGCGTGGTGGATGTAGTGAAAGAAAAAGTTTTATTACTTGATTTTCTACCATTAAATCCCAACAATAGTCGTTTTTGTGTTGCAAATGTGATTAAACAATTAGATCGAGTTCTTCAGCTTGTCATACCTAATTACATGCCAACATTGACCAAATAGCACACATATGGAGTGGATTGGGCTCCTAGGCAAACAGATAGCTATGATTGTGGAATATTTGTCATAAAAGAGATGAATGTTTAATTTTTGGATCAATCATTCACAATTACGGTATGATAATTATTCTCCTTATTTAATATTTAATAATACTAAATTAAATTTGTGTATGTAACATTTGTCAATTTAACTGTGGTTATTGGTTATTATTTTTAGGATGAATCCAATACGATGCAGAAGGATCTAGCGTTCAAAGTTGTTACTCACATATACAACGAATCAAAAAACAAGATCATAAGCAAGACACAACAACACTAACAAAAGAATTGTGGTAAAAAACAGAGATGATAATGACCAATTATTTTATATGTGTGACATATTCTTTTTTTTTTTGTAAACAAAAGTCATGTATAGTGTTTATGGGCTTGATTTAGTAACAAAAAGAGCTAAATTGGAATCAATTCTTTTTTGCGAATGTTTTGCTGAATTGTAAACCCCCACACTCTTATATTTATATAGCAAGTAATTATTTTTGAAATGCTAATATAGGTGATGAGGTATGCATGAATCCTATAGATTTCAATATTATGAATAAATACTAGAGAGGCAAATTAATTGTGAAATTTAATTTTTGGAGGTATTTAAGGTTGATAAGGGTAACTAAGTAAAAATATATATTTTTTTAGGTCAAAATAATATTATCATTGAACCTGGGAGATCCGAAAAAACTTGGAATAGTCTTTTAGCACATATAGCGGTTCGGAGGAATAAAATAGTAATTTTCTTGTTTCGAGTGTAAATTTATTTTAGTTTTAAGATAACTCATAAAAATAATTTTTTTAGGTTAAAATAACATTAAAAATGAATCTGAAACGTTGAAAAACCTTAAGGTAGTCATATGGATCAAATTGGAGATTATTAGTGACAAAATCGTAATTTTGGAGAAAATCAAATCAGCTTGTGAACAGTAAAAATCAGGGCTGCTGTTTAAAAACCCATTTTTATCCCATTCTTTTCACTCCACTCTCACTCCACATCTCTTGGAACCTTAGAGAAAGATTAAAGAAGGAAGAAAAGGGAAGAAGGAGGTCACTAGAGGTTGGGTTCTTACTTGAAAATTTGATTCAAGTAGGGGTTTTCTTCCATTCTCTTACATTAAGGCTAGGGTTATACATATATGTTTTCTTTGACTCTACATCTATGAAATCATGGATTCTTGATTTTTTACAAATGTTAGCATGTTTTAAACAATGGGATGGTTGGGTAACCATCAAAGTTCTTTTCTCATATTCAAAATCCTAGATTTCAAAAGAAGTGAGTTTTTCTCTTGATTTCTCCTTTATTCTTGATTTTAAAATTTTAGTGTTTCGTATTGAACAACACAATGGTATTTATGATGATCTCTTGTTAATTTTTCTTAAATTGTTCCATTGTGAAATAAATGTGGATTTGGATGTGAAAAATTGGGAATTTATGGAATTTAGTGTATTTGAGAAATTGTTGGTGATTGTATCTCATGGAGGTGTTTGGATGACCATGGGTGACCATTGACCGAGTATCGTAGAGTGGGTAGATGTGTGTGGTTCTTATTCCGTGTGGGTTTGAACTCTTTCTATCACTCGTAGTGGGTTGGTGCCTTGCGAGGACCAAACCATTATTAGCTCACGGGTGCCGTGTCGGAGGATTAATATATTATGTCTGGGTTGGATTCGTTATTGCCAATGCATTGGTATGAGACAATGCATCGGTAGGCGCCCTTCCCAAAGTTGATATCCTTACGAGAAATTGTGTGTGTGTGGGCCAGGATATTCTCTATGTGTTTATTCATGCGATTAATTTACATTAGACTTGAGATATATTGTGGTTATTGTTTATTGCGTTATCTTTTGAATATGATTATCTTGGAAATTGTTATGGGAATAATTACTCTTTGGAATGGTTATTTATAGTGTGATTGACTTTACTCTTGCACTTAATTATTGTTAATGTATAAATTTGAGATCTTTGAAAATATCATGTTTTCTTTCAAAATTTACGTATGCTACTTGTGAAATGAGACCGACCATTTTCTATGCTTTCCAAACCTTGTTAGAGTTTGGGAGAATTTTTCTACAGTGCTTAGTGCTCACCCCCTACCAATAACGTTTTTTTTTTTCAGATTTCGTGCTAGAGGAAGATCCCGGCGTTGATGAGTCGGGAAATTGGGAGGTTCCACCAGAGGGGAACCTAGATCCCGAGGTGGACATCTAGAGCTATAGTTTATTTTTGTGCTAGACTAGGAAATTTATATACAATCATGTATAGTCTAGTATTTTGTTTATTCTGCTGCTAAGTTTGAATGTAATTCTTTTGGAATGTAGGTGTCATAGCTTGGCATATTCTTTTGGAATGATATGGTGGATATTACATGTGGTGAATGAAATTTTATTATTTGATGGGTAAATGGACTCGGTGTGGTCAATATTTATTCATATATGGACCTGGTGTGGTCAATGTAGTATAATTGCACAGATTGTATTTTGGGTAGAACTCCCCGTACAAAGAAGACTTTGCCCGCATTTTGTTAAATTAAGGACCCCCTGATTTTTGGGGTGTTACAGATTTGGCCAGTAAACCCAAAGCGGACAATATTATGTCATGTAGAGGGTGGGGTGTTACAAGTGGTATCAGAGTCAACCCTCGCCTGGATCGAGTGTAGGCCCTTGCCGTGCTCCCGTGCATGTGGGCGGGCAAGTAGCTGGCAAGCTGCTGTACAGGGACGTGTAGCCCTAAGAGGGGTGGATTGTGAGATCCTAGTATCCCACATCGGTTAGGAAGGAAAAAGTTACTAGGCTTATTAGTAAGCTCCTCGCCTTACATGGCATAAGGCATTTTCCCAAGGGTACTGGGAGGAACAAAACTGTGAGGGCTAGTAGACCCAAAGCGGACAATATTATGTCATGTGGAGGGTAGGGTGTTACATGAATCAATTTTTTTGGCCTGTGTTTTGCTAGCCATAGGATGGTGGTTGTGTTTTACTAAATTAATATTTTTTGCCTATGTTTTGTTGGCCATGAGGTTTTGTTGGGCTGATTTTGGTGATTTGAGATGTTTAATGTACGAAAATATGTAGATACCTTTTTTTTTTTGTGCATACCATTTTTTTATGGATCCCTTTGCCTTTAGTTTATTTTTTCTTATACTCAGTTTAGAATTCCTTCTTCGTGTGTCATCTTTTGCCTTAAGTTGTTTTGTCATTTCTTGGAAAAGATCATAGCAAATAGAGAAAATAATGAATGTTAGTTGTTAGTAGTAATTTTGATTAGGAATGAAAAAGATCACAGTAATGCTAAGTTGTTAGGAGTACATTGACGAGGAAGATGAACAATCTAGAGTCATTTCTTATATAAGGCTATAATAGACAACAAACCATTCTCACTCACCGATCATTCTCATTCTAATGGAATTCAAGACTTTGACAAGTAATTATACAAGCAGGATTTTTTTTTGCATTTTTTTTGTTTGGTAAGGACTAATGTTGTTAGGTGGGGATTAAATATTCTACCTATATCTATATAACATAGTGTAACTATATTGCTTTTGAGATAAATTTTCTTCATCTTCATCATCCAAGCCTACAGTATGTCAACACAATATCTAAAATCACTTATATATAACCTACACCTCAATTGGTCTGCACACATATACAAATGACAGTGGGCAAATCATTTTGAATTGTAAGTTACATATAAATAGTTTTTATTCACAATACTGACAATGCTAAAGTAGTGAAAGTTTGCTGTTGGTAAGATACACCTGTTGAAAGTATGTGTTTTATGATAGATTTTTTTTTCTCTCTCCATAATATAACTTCATTCATATTAATATATTTATATCGTAAGAACAAGTTCGCCAGATTTCATGCCCATATAATGTACTAGTGCTACGATGGGAGAATTATTACACCACCCCTTGCCCTATTTTCGATCGATTAAAGGACATTTTTCCTCCACCTTCGAAAAGTTCAACTAATTTTTATTAATTAAAAATGAAAATTAAACAACCACCCAACCCAAATGTGAATTGGCATTAGCATTTGAACACAAGTGAGAAACTGACATAGGTTATCTATTTTTTTGTTAAGAAAGGAGAAGTTTTATTGCAAATTAAACCAAAGATGTACAAGAAGCAACAGGAAAGAAAAGAATTTTCAATCATTATTTACATGGCTTTAATCCTTCAAAAAATGAAAAGACAAATAAAACTTCTCCATGGCTCTTCAATCTACTCCCATCAACAACTAAACCACCAAACTGCTTTGAACACTTTCTATTATTATCATTTATCATCAAACAAAAACACCGTTTTCCTTCTCAAGAGGTTGTCCATTGGTTTGCAAAGGGACCCTAGAGCTGCTACAAACGAATTAAAAATATCTCATTCCACCCAAATATATCTTGCAAAGTACCAATTTTCAAAAGTATTTTACATTGTTGAACACTAATAATAACCCATGCCTTTGCCTCCTAAAAAACTCGTCAATTTTAAATAAATTTTCCTTCATCTGCTTTAATTTAAAATTTTGAATCAATCGAATCTCCTCTATTTTTTTTTTCAAAATATTTCGACAAAATTTCTGATAAAGGTAGAGCTTATGTATCTCATTATATATATCATTGTCCAACACAAACCATCACATAATCAATCTCAAGAAAAATTTACTCAATGAACCAAACAAATCAAAGAAAATAAAAAATTCACAACACACTACATAATCCAAACCTATCAAAAAATCAAAATTCACAATTCACAATCATACATAAAAATTATCATAATTCAAACAAAACATACAACCATCAAAATTATAACAACTATAACATTCAATAAAAGTCCCATCTTATAATAACGTCCAAAAAATCATTTCATACAATTAACGTACAATAATCATTAGTGCAACATCCTAACTCATTCGACTAACAAAAACCCTAACATCTAAAAACCCAACAAACCCTATTTAATTCATTTTCTTGCCAAGGAACAAGCTCCAGTTGTTCTTGCAAAATACTTGCATGGCCAACTCACAAAAGATGCATTCCTATACTCCATAGATTGTGTTCTTAAGTAATCAATACAACTCAATACTCATGAAATCATGTCTAAACAAAAAATGCCTAGCAAATAACATGAAATTATGAACATCAATCACATATTTGCGGACTCACCAAATATGTCAATCCCTAGTCTTTCATATATGGGGCTGAAGAAACCATCAACAAACTGAACAAACCACCATGTGACAGCCACAGAAAAAAAGAACCACACTGCAAATTCACAATTTTGAAAATGAATTCACAATAAAAGGTAAAAAATAACCCTATAAGCTACTAAAACAATTTCTCAGCTTAGCTTATTACGATCCAATCATAAAATTTTTTGAAACCCACCTCTGGAGAACAGCATCGCAAGCCTGATCAAATGCTAGAGTCAATATCATATATCGACAACACACAAAAGCTTCGAGTAATATACTCATGAGCAATAACTAGACACAAAATGCATATCAATTTATACCAAAAAAAATAAAAGCCAATGTTCCTTTTTTCTTTTCTTTTGTACTCTCTTATATTTTGGTGAGGTTGAAGGCGAGGTTGGGTTGTTCAGTGTTTTCACATCTATGACTAATTAATAAACAAGTAAAAGAGAACATTTCCCTATCTCAGATAGCTTAAATGATTCCAAAGCATAAGCAAGAGAAAATTTACTAGAAAATCATCACTCTTTCTCCACCAAACATAGTCATCTGTAGCAAAACAAATGATCAACCCAATGAATTTCACCAAGAAGGTCCAACACATTGATTGAGGTCTTTCTCAAAAACTTACCAGTCCATGATCTCATAGAAGTGTTGTAATGACAAATTCATTGTTAATGTCTAGCAGCAGTGAAAGTAACGATTTAGACCCAATCACCAGGAAATACTCCACAAATCCAGGATGGAAACACAATAAATCAATCAAACCATGACCCAATCACCAGGAAATGCTCCACAAATCTAGTAGTCGTTTGTATTGTGAGCAGCGACGATTCGATAGAAGAAGACGACAGTGAAAGGGAAATCCAAGAGACACCCAACCCGTAGAAAATCCACCCGCACCTTTAACCATCACACTGCTGGACAATTGGGTAAAGACAGATAGTCAAATATTAAGAAAGAGAAAAGAATGTGCATGCGTGTGTTTGGGATGCTGGGAAGAAATCAGAGAGAGGTTGCTCTGCTTTATAATTGGTGCAATCCAATCACAAAACCCAAATCCCTTCCCGAAAACCCCAAACCAAACCCCTCCCAAAAACCCCAAATTCCTATGACAGTCTGTGTGTGTGTGTTCTGCAAAAACCCAAAACACAAACCCCCTCCCGAAAACACCAAACCAAAAGAAGCCCTAAACGCAGAATCCTGTGTTTTGAGAAAACCCCAAAACAGAAATCGAGCCCTATTATGTGTGTCGTTGTGTATGTGTGATAAGAGCAAAAAAAGGTGGAGAGATAGAGAGAAGGAAAACATAATTAGTGTGAAGGGAAGAGTAAGGAGAGAGAATAGAGGAGAGAGACGCTGCTGAATGGAGAGAGACGTTATTGAATGATGCGTAAGCCACCCAAATTCAACAGGGACAAGTTCGTTAGTGAAGCGATAAGTGTAACTCCATCTACAAGAATCATTGACATACATTAGATTTGACCACAAATTAAAAATAAAATAAAGATGCCCATGATACACACCTACAATATCAACCAAATAGTGATGCTCTAAACATTGTCTTGTCCATATTTTTGTTGGCAATGTGTGTTACAAAACAGATAGGCAACTCTACGCGCGTTTCTATACTAGGTTCCTACAAAGTAAGAAAACATGTGCATTGACATATTAGAAAATCACATTCTATAATGGCTCTAAAACAACACTATATGAGGTACGACAATATTCTGTGTACTATATACCTTTATAAGAAATTTTGGATCCAAATGTGGCGCCCGAATCATCTCAATGATGTACATTCCACAACCGTATCCATTGCTTTGTATCGGCACCAATCTTGGTGTAATGGTAGGTCATTTGTCGATTGGGGTGACATCTTCCGATAACTCAGCAATTAGACGATGTAGTACATTCACCTGTTCACGAGTATGAAGTATGTAGATGATAATCTTTTACAAAATTTACTTGGAGTATATAAACTTTACCATTTTCGCAACCTGTGTAAATCGGATATGTTTCTTGCGGGGATCATACAATGTGTCAAGAATCATGACCTCTTTATTCTCTACATCTACTACAATTAAGTATCAATGAATGTCCCCATTATTTATTGGTACATATATCTACAACATAAAATATGTAAAACAATGATCATTGAGATATCATAAGCATTCATTTATTAATTAGGAGGATGAATATAATATAAATAGTAACGTCAAACCTTGTCGCATTTGTTAATGTCGCGAATGAAATGATCATAGATGGATCTAAATTTATTGTCCAATAGACCATTCTCTGACAACTCTACTAAAATAGCTTGTTACTACAAACAATAATTTTTGTGGAAAGGTGTTGTTTGTTAAATAATCAAAAGAAATAATTCACCAGTTTCATTGGCGGTAAGTTTTTGAGTACATGTGTATTCTTTAGAAAGCTTCAATTTTTTTAGTATCATACTGAAAAAATAACAATTGGTATTCAAGTGAACTCTTATTTTTAAGGGTGAGAGATTTGAGAGCCAAGGGATGTGAGAGAGAAGCAATGAGAGATCTATCAAGTTGGATGGAGGATTTTTGCTGTAAATAGGTTTGAAAGTCTAACCTAAATCAATTAGATTATTATGCAAGTCTAGTGAGTTGATCAATTTATTGACTAAATCATTTCTGATTAAGCTTAACTCTGTTAATTTCATTCATATTGATTTCATGTCAAATGCAAGGGTTAGGTTAAGAATTAACATATGCTTACTTGCAAAAAACTCATACCCAATATTTTAAAAAAATCAGCAAAAGAAATTGGAGTACAAATAATTAGTAAGTATGGATAAAAGATCATACCTATTTCCTATTCCATTCCTCCCAAACCAAGTAAACTTCATTTTCAATAAGCAGACCTATATTTGAGGAGAAAGAAATATTTAAATTGGACAAAGCATAAAAAATAAATGTTAATCAACTAATATATTAATGTTACGATATGCTTTCTATTATAACCTGAAGATTGAGGTGACATATCTCGAATGTGTTGTGCGATAGTCTTGGAATCAAATTCAAAACCCTATGCAACAAGTACGAATCATTACAAGTCAGACAACAATTACTTTTTGAACTAATCAAGGGCTATATCTGCAACGAAGAAAAGAAAGCAGTTTAAAAGCTGGAGCTTTGAATTCACCCATAAAATGCACATACTTCTTGACAATTTGGTCTATTTAATTTAATATCTTTCTTCTCGTATGGCAAGGAATGAAGTCTATATTGGGATTTAAAATTGTAGATAGTATATTTTTTTCTGTCAATTATACTTTAAATTCTTCAATCGTGATCAAATTTTTAAAAATGAATAATATTCATTAATACATTTCATAAAACATGTAACTCTTAACACCACTCACTAAATATAAAATAAGGTTACAGTAATAGAAAAAAAATTCAAAAAAAATAATTTGTAATGGTAAATCTTTAGTTGAATCATTGTAAACAGTTGATCATGAAAACAATTTAATAGATCAAATAATGAAATAAAATACGTTACAAGTGAAATAATCTAACTGGTTGAAAAAAGAAAAATAAAACTAAAAAATTATTTCTATCATATAAAAGTAAAATAAAAGTAAAATATTATTTGCTATCATATAAAAGTAAAAAATCACCACCTAAATATCCATTCACACCCCATTGAAATTTTTATTTTCAAACAACTAAGTCCACCCTTTTTGTACTCACCCCTTTTTAACTAAATACACCCCTTTAATAACAAACCTAACTATCTTCCCATAAAGTTTTATTCACTATCTCCTCTCTAACACCCTATACAAAAGAATTTTTTCAACATGCATCACTTATGTAGCTATACATTATCCAAGCATACTCTAGCTTTTGTCAAAACAAACTCCATTCGATTAACATGAGGAGTAGTTACTTGTGTTGCTACAATGTGGGCAACAATACTAACTTCTCTTTGAATAGACACCAAACTAAATAAAAGAATTGTCTTGATATACTCACGAAAATAATTTATATGTACAATTATAAGTAATCAACAAATTTGCAATGCTTCGTTTTTCCTCCTTGCAAACTTTTATGAATACACACACACATATGCCCTAAATCAAGAATATTTAACTGTGACAGTGTAAAAAAAAAAATACACATAACACATATGAAATCAAACAACAAATTAAATCGATAAGTGATATTAACATATATCTCACTAAATAAATTCATATTGAAATTTTTTTGTGTGTGGGGTGTATGAGAAAAAATTGTGAATGAAACCCTAATTTTAAGAAGATAGATGTGAACTTGTTTGTTTATAACATGAGATAAACTTAGTTAAAATGAGGTGAGTATAAAAAGAATAGATTTAGGAGTTTAATAATAAAAATTTTAATAGGATGGAAATGAATATTTGCGGGATGGGAATAGACCCATGAATTTATATGGATCAAAATTAGTTGGTTGAAGAACCAAACATCACAGAAAAGACCCATCGACCCACTCTACACCCAAACACTAGCCAATAGACCCAAAATGCCAATACAAAAAGATGGCACACGCACATGTAGAATTATGATAGACGATTATATGAAATAATTATCATAAGATTATGATAAATGTTGCTAATAAATAATACACTATAAAACGGTAACATATCAATAATTAAAATTACAAAATTGAAATTCATATGCTAATTTACGAATCAAAATCAAGGAATTGTTGAGCACAAAAAGATATAAATTGAAATAATTGCTTAGTAAGTACCAAAAATGGATTTTCGAAGAGAAAATGATGGATTTTCAGAGACTCCTTTTTTAATTTTTTGATGGATCAGCACAAAAGATTCGGAGTGGTGATGGTGGTGGTGCAGAGAGAGAGAGAGAGACAGAGGTTGTTGTGGTGGAGAAATGGTGAGAGAAATGCTAAGTTATGTATATGTTTTGTTAAAATGAAACTAAGAGGAAGTTGTGTAGCTGATAGCGGTACACCTTATTAGAGTGGTTCTCAAACACCAAGCCAGCCCTTTGGTCCGAGTAAGAGAGAGGACAGAGGACAGAAAGAAATATGTATCTATATAATAAAGTAGAGTTGAGTTTGAATTTTGGAGACAAAAAAAATTTAGATCGTTTTAAGGCAAAACATAAACATATTTAATAGATAACGTAATCCCAATATAAAAGATGGTTCAGATCGTCTCATAAATATTGATTCAACGATCTATAGTGAGTATTGAATTTTGTTTTTCCGCCCATTACTTTTTCAAAATTCAGTAGGACTCTCCTAAACAAAACTCTCATCCCCTAGCAGTAGGACTCTCCTAACCAAATAGAAGATAGAGGTGATTTCGAACTTCCCAAATTGAAATCAATCTTCTCAATTAGGATTTGATTAAAGTTTAAATATATAGTTCAGATCTCATCTAAACCTGTCTAATTAAATCCAATGTCTTACAATCTATCCCATTTAAAACCCAAATCCCGCCCATTTTAGTTGCACACACATGGCACCCCAATCCAGCCCAAGCCAAACTTCTCTCTCTCTCTCTCTCTCTCTCTCCCCTTTGCCGATATAGACCCAACGTACTCAGACCCTTATCTCCTTCTCTCAATCTCTCACTGATCGCTCCTCTGTCATGGCTCAATTAGCAGATGTCACCCAGGTACCTCTTTCTCTCTTTTTTTTCTCTCTCTCTCTATCTCCAATTGCTCCTTTTTTTGTCTCACGATTCACGCACAAAGCAATCGAACTCCACTCTCTGTTTTCCCTCTTCTCTCCTCTCTATGTATTGTCTTCTCTCCCAAAGACCCACTGTCGCGGCCATCCTCCCTCACTGATTGTCCATCTTCAGAGAGCCATTTAGACCACCACCATCGATCGCCACCCTCCTTCTCTCTATGTATTGTTCATCTCTCTATTTTTTTATTTCCTGTCCATGTTGTTTAGTTTCATTTTTTATCTATCCAAATTATTTTCCTATTTTCAGTTTTGAGCTTATGTTTAATTTTTTCATTTTTTCTATTGTGTGTTTGTGCAATCTGAAAATTTCATATTTGTTTTGGTTATTCTTTTAGAGCCTAATCCAAAGTAAGTTATGTTGCATGTTTGTTCATTTATAGTAATTTCTTCTTCTTCTTTTTTTAATGTCATTGTCTTTTGAAAGGTTTGGCGCATAGAAACTAATAAAAAAGATGAGCAATGAAAACAAAAACCACCATCTTACATAGGTAATGTTGTCTCTTCTTGATATTATTTTTGAGCATGTTTATGTGGAGGACTATATAGTTTGAACAAAATTAAAAAAATTGAAATTCTTCATTAAATTAGCTCTCCTTTTTCTTATATTTGTTTTAAAAAATTGTTTTGTTGTGTGTTTGGCTGCCTATAATAGCATATCAATTATTTTAGTTGTTTATTTGAATTTTTTTTTCAAATTGGGTGTTAACTTGAGTGTTTTGTAGGAAATTGAATGTTATAGTTTCAAATTGGTTGTTAAGTTTTGAGCAATTGATGTTATGGTTTTCAAATTGGGAATTTTCATGAAACCGTGCTTGTCACATTTCAAATTTGAGTTACTTCCATGAAATAAAATTGTAGGGTTTTGATTGAATGTTATACTTGTTTGTGGTATTTTGATTGAATGTTAGAGTAGTTATGGAAATTAACTTGAATGTTAGGTTTATTTTGATTGCCATTGGGGTTTAATTTCATAATTTGTTTGTTTTTTTTAAGAAATTGGCTGTTGGGGTTTTGTTGGGTATTACTTTAATAACATAGGGTTTTGCTATTTTGAATTGTTTTAGTTGAATATGACTCTTTTTGTTTGCTTAAAATTCTAATGCTTAAAGCTAATTGTTTTGATATTAATTTTGGGTCTTTTCAAAGAAATTTGTTCGTTGGCCTATTATTTGAACTACGCTAGGGATAGAACAAGTGATGTGGAATGACATACCTAAATAAATTGACAAACTTGACTAGGCTCATGGCCTTATGTCTTTAATTTAATAGCCTGAAAGGTATGAAGTAAATTTTGAATAAAACTTAAGACTTTATTTTTATTTCCATTACATGTTCTTTTTTGCTAAGAACGTGGTTTGCTGTCAACTAATATTATTAAAATAATAAAGTTGGACATTGTTTTGACAACTTTATAGGTTGTATTTTGAAGAAAATGGGTGTTGTTGAACATATGGAAGAATCAAGTGTACCAAGTTGTTCTCTAACGTACTATGAGTAGAATGAGTTGTGAGAAAAAATAGTAATTACATAAGATAATTTTGGTGATCATTTATTTATTTTCATATTTACTGGTATTGAATTGTATTGGAAAGATTACTTTGTGAGTAATGCGATTGGGATCTTGGAGGGATTGCTAAGACCACAAATTGTAGTGGATTGCATGAAGGGATCGATGATAAGAGTTATTGGAAGGGTTGCAATTTCATTATTGGTCAATGCTTCAAAATATGAAATGTTCAAACCAAATGATTCTTATTTATGTGGATTTAGTTCTTTGGATGGTTATAATGTGTTTATAACTTTTGTTATTATCATATAAATGAGATTTTAGCTTCTATTATGTAGTAATTAAAATTTGATGTTATTTTTGAGTTGGGGTTATGTAATTATTCTTGAGATTGGTTATGCAATAGTTTGTGTTGAGAGATTGAATGATTTGTGGTGGGCAATGATGCAATTGATGTCGCCGTAGACAAATTGAGATTTTCATGGGTTACTATTTACAAAAAGAAAAAATTACAAAATTTTTTTAAAAAAATAGAAAAAATTATATTGATTTCAATTTCTTTAATTAAAACAAATGAAGAAAAAACTTATTTTAAATTGTAGGATTTTTTTAAGTTACAAAGTGCCTTTAGACACGGGTTATTGCTAGTATTCTATACAATACCATGAATATATATATATAAAAGTTTTATTATGGAAGTTTATGCTAATAGATAAGATTCCTGATAGGGTTTATATAGTAATCCATACGACACATAAGGAAGTAATAATAAATTACATAATTCAAACAATAAATTTTTTACTTTATTATCATACTTTTCTTATGATTAAATGATTCGATTTTTCGAATCACTTCTCTAATTACTTTCATTCATATTTGTCATGCAAGTTTTAGCATAAAATAGACCCACTATTGGTCACCCCACAGAACCCCTAAACAAAAAAGGTATTTGTCTTAGATTCATTTTCTTTTTATACGGAATTGTGGGAGAGGGGAAACGAAATGATAAAAGTCTATGTTTAAGGAAAGATTACGGTACCAATTTTAATATCGTATTAAATTTATAATTTTTTGATATATAAATTACAACTATAAAAGAAATTATTGATCTTATAAAAGTTATAAATTTTAAATTTCAAGTTACATATTTTATAGGTAAAATTATAATTGATTAAGAGTATTCATAATTGATCACAATATTTTATGATCAATCGTGAATTACCTCAAATAATTATAACATCACCTCAAAATTACCCCTTTGTATATATTTATAAATTAAGGAAGGTTATATTTTGTTTTACATAATAATTAATTAAAGTATATTAAAATATTAAATTAAGTTAATTTTCACGTATCATGTTTTCGTAAAACAAGGTATAATTTACATTTATTTTTTATTTTTTTATTTTTTAAAACAAGGTATACAGAACATCAGTCTAGTCTGCATATGATTTGCTCAATTGCTTGGCTGTTTGATTTAGCTTGTAATAAGCTGACATAAAATATGATCTGAAATCAAATTGATGTGATCTCTTATTAAACATTTTGCACATGCTATGCTATGCTAATCCCATTTTTTAAGGATTATAAAAGGCAAAAGCTAGTGTATAGGGTTAAGAAGCTTGAAGATACTCCAAGGGACAAAGCAATCGCAGCACTTCTGAACTATCTGTCTGTAATGAAAAAGTTTGCAGCGGTTCTGATGTGAGATAAGTCATTTCGTGTCAACACTTGAAAAACGTTTGGTTTTAATATTATTAATTCGTGATATTTTTCGAACTACCTATTTGAAAACCATTCTCTAAAAGGGAGCATAGAACTCTCTCAACTAATATTTTCCGTTAGGGGTGTTGATCCGATTTTTTGCGGGTAGAAAATATATTTTTTCTTCGTATTTAATACTTTGTGGAAGAATTTTTTTTTAACCTATTTTACTAGATCAGGTATTTTTATCCAATTAATCCGGTAGAAAGTCGAATAAACACTTTTGTGGCTATTTTTTTTTTTTAATAAATTAATAAAAAAAAATTATTTATTTATAAAACAAAGAACTTACAAGAATCAATCAAGTCACGTAGCCTCACAAAAACAACCAAACAAAGCTAAGGTTCAGGCGCCATTTTCAAGGAAAGCTTGGAAAAACTTGCAGCCAAAACCATTCAGCCTAATAGCAACCAATCCCAAGATTTCAGTACAACTGCCCTCATTCTTCCAAAATTGCAAACAAATCAAACACTACCAAAGCCAGCAGTGTAAATAAAGTGGTACACATATTATTATTGAAACAGTAAAAAATGTAGTATCGAAATTACAATTTTAAATTTTATAAATTTTTAAGGAGAAATTATAATTCTTTTGAGATAAAAATTTTAAGTGCTAAATATAGGATCGATTGTAAAATATTGTGCTAAAAGTGACAATTTTTAAAGATAAAATTATAATGTAAAAAGTCTATGCTATCCTTTCATGAGTTCAATTATATTAATAATTTAAAAAATAAATTTGAAATTATTGTCAAGTGATAATTAAAATCAGAAAAATACAATTGCACAAAAAACAAATCTTTATATTCCATATGATGGACCGGTCTAAGTTCAAAGATAGGTCAAATTCGGAACTAGTGGTTCACAACTGTGTAGTCAATTCAACCACTCCCTTAAGCTGCCACCACCCCCGGTCCGGTCAAGGCCCAGATGTAGGGTCCTAAGTATCGAGTGTTTACCCGACGTCATTGATAGTGATCAATGATGTACATTAATTATAAAATATTATATATTTTTAATAAAAATTGTTGTCACTTATAAAACAGACAGGATTCTCTTTAAAAACAAAAAAAAAGAGAATTACACAATCGATAATTTGTCACTTAATTATCTAAAATTTTTTAATATATTATACACAAATTTCCTCATGTTTATATGCCCATAACACTTAAACTTCTGTCATCAATGTCTGTTAGTATATTTATTAATAAATTATATTCAAACCCCCTAAAATTTGTAGACATATAATAGTTAGATTCTTTAAGTTTAAAAAGTTATATTTAGACAAAAAATACTCCAATTAAAGATATAATATCAAATATTTTAAATTTTACAACTAAAATTTATGATCTATTGTATTATTTATTAAAATAAAATCATAAATAAAAATCTAATTTTTTCTTAAAAATTATAATTAGTATACAATTATTCTATCTATTGAAATAAAATTAAAAAATCAAATAAGGGGTCTAAGTCATTTCTAATAGAACATAAATTTTAGAATCAATTCATTTTCTATTATGTCATTTATTAAAATAAAATCAAAGATAAAAATATAATTTTTTCTTAAAAAATTATAATTAGTATATAATATACTATCTATTGAAATAAAACAAAAAAATCAAATAAGAGGTCAAATTATAGTTGAGACAATATCTTCTAGTTTTAATTGAGGTAAGTTGATAGTTTAATTTGACCGTTTAAACAATAAAATTAAATTCTAATAGATAATATAACTGTATATTAATTATAATTTTTAAAGAAAAAATTAGATTTTTAATTTTAATTTTATTCTAATAAATGTCATAATATAACATAAATTTTAATTGTAAAAAATAAAATATTTGATATTCTATCTTTGATTGAAGTATTTTTTGTCGAAATATAATATTTTAAACTTGAATGATCTAAATATTACATGCTTATAAATTTTAGGGGGTCTGAGTGTAATTTACTAACGGATATACTAACAGACAGACTTTGATCACAGGGGTCTAAATGTTACACGTGTATAAACTTTAAGGGATCTATGTGTAATATTTTAAATATTAAAAGTCTAAATAATTAAATGACAAATCTCAAAATATCTAAGTATAATTCTCCCAAAAAAAAAAAAAAGTTGTGTTCAATTGACCATGTCACCTGGTGCCTTCTAAGCATTAAGGGGGTGTTGGGCATGGTGGATAAACCCGGATTACACCACATGGATTGGATAAAAATGAGGTGGAGCTCATTTATCCTTGGTTTGGCAAAGAAAGGTAAGACTTGACATTCATAGTGTTTAAAAAACTCGGCCCATATGTTTTGGGCTCGTTTATCCCTTCTCAATAGGATGCACAAATCTCACCAAAAATTTGGGATTATGCAATTACCGACAGGATTGAGGGCTGAATTTACTATTACACCCCTGACCACCCAAAAATAGGGTTTTGTTTATATATATATGTGTGTGTGTGTGTGTGTGTGTACACACACACACACATAGAATAAAACCTTGTATTAGCAATGCTTGCATTTTTTTTTTTTGGATGTCGCTCTCTTTGTCTATATCTACATGTTTGTACATTTGTATGGTGGTGGGCAATTTTTCGCCTAGTCGTTTTCTGCTTCATTCCTTCCCAACATTGTTGTCTCTATAAACCATCAATTTCTTCTAGGAAAGTCAGTTGTTTGGTTTCTTCTGTGTAGGCCACATTGGATACTGTCCACACTTTATACTTTCCACATTTTCTAGTGTAATTGTATACTTCCTTTTGTATGTACTACCATCCCACCAAGCATCGCTTAGTATAGAAATAGAGCATTGATGATTTTGTTATCCACCACTTATTAACACACACATATACAGATACACACATATGTATACAGAGTGAGATGGAAATCAACTTCAAATACACACAGATTTGAAGAAATACAAAGAATCACACAACCTTTGTCTCCTTAAGTAGTGTCGTTGTCTGTGTACTGATACTCTGTTTGAGTATGTTATGAATGATTTCTGCTATGGAATCTCCTATGTTTACTCCCTCTATGTCGATGTGTGACTGTGTCTGTGTGTGTGTGTGTGTGTGTGTTTGTATATGTGTGTATGTGAAAGGTGTTATTATAGTCAGCTTATAGCTGTGTGACTGTGTGTTTTTGGGTCTGAGTGCTTGTTTGTGTGTGTGTGTATATGGATGTATGTGTTTGTATGTGTTTGTGAGTGTATGTATGATTTATGCAGTGTAAGCTCCTACCTCTTCTCCCTCTATGTCGTTGTGTGTCTGTGTCTGTGTGGGTGTCTGTGATTTGTGTGTGTGTGTGTGTATCGAGTTGGAAGTTGTGTTATTACTATTATCTTATACCTCTACAATGTGTCTATCGATGTTTGTTTCTCTATTTGTGTGGATTAAACGTTTCAACTATGTCATCTCCTACCTCTTTACTCATTCTATGTCACTGTGTGAGTGCGTGTCTGACTTGGTTTGTCGCAATGGGTGTGTGGGCCGAATTTAGTTAGTTAGTTTAACATAGTTCTTATTTTACTTGAACCTATTCATGTTTTTGTTTGATGTCTGTTATTAAGTGTTGATGCTTGGACATTGTTGTCTACTTTTGTTTTATGTTTGTTGATTCTTGAAGTTGAATAATTTGACTAAATGATTTTCATAACATATTTTAGAATTTGATGATGTCATATCCATTGGATGTGTATGTTTTTTTTTACTTATATGCCACATTAAGGATGTAAGTTGTTATAATAACGGTATTGAATGCATTTTTTTTTGGATGAATTAGGTATACATGGACAACAATATGGATGAATTATGTTTGTCACTTAAACTTATGCATATGGCTATTCGGGATATGATTGTTGTGTTTAATGTTGTGTTGTCTATAATGTTGATGATTTGGGACATGAAAAACAATGGTACTAGATCTGAGGTGCTATGACACTTCCAACGTAGTCGGTTATAGATTGAACAATTCTCCCGTCTCATTAGGGAGAGTGACAGAAAGTGTATTAGCCAACTAAGGATGGATAGACACACGTTTGTGCATCTGTTTAATTTGGTACGTGATGTGTGGGGGGGTGTAAGTCCAACTAGGTACGTTAGTGTGGAGGAGATGGTGGCGATGTTCTTAAGTATTTAGCATATGATGACCAAAATAGACCGGTTAAGTTCAATTTTCTACAATCGGGGTGAAACTGTAAGTCGTCATTTCAATAATGTGCTTACAGCAGTTTTGAGGCTATGTAGGTTATTGCTTCAGTCCCCCGAGCCTGTTGCAGAAAACAGTATCGATAGTAAATGGAAATGGTTTCCAATAAGCACAGACTTTGAAACTAATTTAAACATTTGTTAATATGCGTATTACATTATGAGTATGTTTTAATACGTGCTTAAAGGTGGAAATTTATTTTTTACTCCATTGCCTCTGTAGAATTGTATGGATGCATTAGATGTGACGTATGTTCCTGCCCGAGTACCTCTTCTCCATCAAGCTAGGTATAGAACACGTAGATGAGGCATAGAAACTAATGTGTTGGGTGTATGTGCACCGAACATGAAGTTCATTTACATGCTTCCTAGCTAGGAGGGACAGCTACTGATTCTAAGATTTTGCGGGATGTTGTTACTAGGCCAAATGGATTGAAGGTAGCACGAGGTAAGTACCATATCTAAATTTTGGAGTGTACAACAAACTATTAAATATGAATAAATGTTACATACTTTGGATACATGTAACCAATATATTCTTATACAATACAAGGGCGTACTACCTAGTTGATGCGGGATATATAAATTGGGAAGGTATTTTTGTAATGCCCCAAAATCTCCCTTGGACAGCATTACTATCTAAAACTTTCACATCATGAAAGCAACTAATAAAGTTCACAATTAAAGGAAATTCCACTTCATCATCCATAATATTTACAACTTCATCCAAAAGAATATGTAAAGCTTAATATGGTTCGCCTCTTTGCGCTCCGCCTCTAGCTTCACATGACGAGAGATGTCAACAAAATTCTTAATGTTGTCATTGTGGGTCATTATTTGTTTCATTTAGTCCAGGAGTCAAGCAGAGATCTAATAACAGCTTGGACCTACTGCTCATCAGTGTGCTCATTCTTTGCAGCTTTCAAGTCATGAATCATACTAGACATCACCCTAAAATGTTCAGTCAGCGTGTGTTGAGGATTCTTTATTTAAGTCTCAAACTTAAAAGTAATTGCCCTCAATCTAGTGGTTGAATTACCACCATAGGCAACTTTCATTTGATTTCACATCTCTTTGGCAGTGGGGCAATTCTCAAATTCCCCTTGAAGATCGTCCTGTATGTTGAGCATGGTATAGCGCGCACTACGATCTTTCTTATCCCAAGTTTTGTAGGCCTCAAGATCTCGGCGTTGGGCCATGGACCCATCCTCGTGTCAAGTCATTAAACTTGTCAAGTGTTTCAAGAGCTCTTGCTCATTCAATAGGTATTTCATTTTTCGTTGCCATATGTCATAGTTGGTCCCATTCAATTTATCACCCCTAGTAAGGTCAGCAACTACATTCTTGGTGGCCATTTGATCACTACATGGATATGCGCAAGATTGACATTAGTTACACATCTTTCAAATTTGTTCCAAAAAAATAAACGAAAAATATTTTCCTTTTTTCACATAATAAGACCGAAAATATGTCAAAAAGCTCATAATCATCTCCTATGCATGTGAGTTAAGCATATATTTTCTAATTGTTTTTTGAACAAACTTAATCTTGGGAGGATCTAACATCTTCCACTATCTCCACTTAGCCATAATTAAAATCGTCATATTTGCATCCATATCATTGCGTCATATAACAAAATGTGCATGGGCTCCACTGAGCCCAATTGGCATTATTAAGTTTATGATAAAAAAAAATTCTACGTGTATAATGTGTGGCACAAAACACATCCCCTTACAAGACTTTAATATAATAAAACAACCCTTTAATTACATTCAAACAAGAGCCTACTACAATCTAATCAAAATAATAATGGGGATGTCGTGCTTCACATTATACGCTGCAGAATAATTCTTCACACAAACATAAGCTTATAAATAAATAATGCCAATTTTTAATCAACCATCTATTTATTCTAAAACTAGAATGCTAGCAAATAAAAATAATACCAATAGGTCTTTTTAAATAGATGGTTGTGTCACACTCACCCTCGTAGGAAGCAGGATTCATAGTCTTATGGTGATGACCTTTAATTTCATTTTTGATGGCATTTAATTACACTCAATTAGTCAAAAATACCACATAATTCATTCATTACCAAGAATAGTCATTTCACGATGCAAAAATATTTTCTAGGATTCTTCCTCCACTTGAAAAATACTAGAGGGTCACAAACGGTATAAAATCGTATGTACTCATTTTTAATTATTTTTAGGTCCAAAAGATATCCAAAAATACCAAATAACAAAAGAAAATTCGCACAATTTTAATACAAACCGAAAATAGTGGCTATGACTCATGTCCTACATCTTTATGTCAATAATATTCCTCTAGAATTTTTATTAAAATTTCAAACATAAATTCAAAAAGAGTTTTAATTTGTAAAATAAACAAAAAAAAATTTCAGCAATATATTTGTAGTTTAAAAAATTATATAGAGGTCTATAAATGTGTGATTAAACATATAGCCTACTAGTTTTGCCTTATGAACTTGACATGTATTATTGCAATTCAAAAAACATTAAGCTGCGTGCTGCCTCACAAGCACACGCGCACTGTTCTTTGCAAATTTCATGATTCAACTTCAGCTTTGCGCGATACAAATTTGTGCATTAATTTCTTCCAATTTACTCAATGAAAAAATATGTACGACATACCGTTGCGAAGCCTATATAACGAAGGTTCATCTTGTATAAATAGTTTGCATAAAAAATCACATTTTACAGTCCAAAACATGATCCATAGTTTGGAAGATATCATAAAATTCGTGAGACGCGAAACTTAAATTTGATTTTTTTTGCAAACCACTTAACGAAACTTCATCAAATTTTACATGTGATATTTTGAAAAAATTTGGAACAAATCCACCAAAAAATTTGGTCCAAAACCTCGTCACAAAACTAGACCTTTTTTGTATGTTAATGATTATTCCTGATCATGAATTGAAAAAATAAATATACGTCATATGTTCAAGGATGACATATTATGGCGAATCAACAAATAAATCATGCTCTGATACTAATATTGACATTTAATTACACATAACAAATAATGGGTTTTCGATGTACCTCTTGAAGAACCCAAAAAACAATAACCGGATTGTCACTTATTGGTATGAGCCCGGATGTGCCAAACTTGAACCACGATCTTGTTTCTTCCTTGCACACCAAAATCTTGTCAAGGCAAAGGAGTGACTACTAGGGTTCTTTCTTATAATCTCATGTTTACAAATCCAAAGGCCATTGGTGATAGCCCAAGATAGATAATGTGTATAGAGAGATGAGAGAGATGTTTCACACGTTTAAAATGTTTAGTGACATATCACTAATGCTATTGGGACATAATTGAAGGACATAATTTGGAGATATAATGAGTTGTCACCAATGAAATGATAGTGAAATGTATTTAATGATGGGTCCCATTGTAGCATTAATGAATTCATTATTGTATCATTGGTGACAACTCATTATATTCTCAAATTATGTCCATAAATTATGTCTCAATAGCATTGCCCGTGACATATATACTTATAGGTGGTTGTAACCACTTAGATAAGCATAATTCTATGATCTCCTAAACTAATTAGGAGATAGTGATATATCTCTTATAATCTCCTAAGCTGATTAGGAGATATAGATATATCTCCCATAATCTCCTAAACTAATTAGGAGATAGACACGTCCCTAACCAACCACCAATGACCAGGTCAAGCCCAATTGTCCCATGTGGGCGGATCAAGGTTCAAGTTCGGGTTCAAATATTGATTCATAAAATACTAACAATATACATAAAAAAAAACATTTTCAATTACAATCGATAAGAAGTTGTCATGCAGTGCTTTCAAAATAAGAAAAATCATCTATGTCAATTGTAAATAACTATAATCAATCTCATTTTTGTGTAAATGAGTCTAATTATAACTTTTTGTAGATTTTTTTCACGTCTACATCTCATGTATATCAGCTTTTGTCCCTTTTTGTTAATGTAAGATTAAAAAATTTATGTGTCATTTACTTTAATGGTAGGAATCCAAAAATTAAAGCCTTATAGTTAGTGCCCACCCAAATTTAAATTCATGGCTCCGTCTCTGGGTCCAGTTATTAACTCATGAAATTAGGTCAATTTTTTTATGTATAAATAATATTATTCTAATTAAAATAATGATAGTTTGGATGGAACAACAATAAACAAATACTATCTTGGAAATTGAAGTTTGAATCCCATAAGGAGAGGGGGGGGGGGTAATGATATTATTCAAATATCATGGATTTGGCTACTCTTGAATTCGAAAATAATTAATGCATTAGATGGTTAGTCATTGTCAACAACCTAAAACTGAAGCATTAACTGTTAATCCCTATTATATTTTCATCGGCAATACGCCGGCGAATGAACTCAACCAACCAATTAAGTCCACTCGTCCAAGCATGATTTGCATTCCTTTTCTTTATTTTTTTTTGTATTTTAAAATTTTTTTTGCTTAATTATTTGTATATTACTCAATTTTAAGTATTTTACATGAAAATTTCATACTCAATTTTCACATTACAATTTTTATAAGTGATTAAGGGTATAATTTAAAATTTAAAATCTTTCAAGATGCGAGCCCTTACCGTGCTTCTTGTTGTGAGCCCAAAATGCAGCACATTGTGCTGCCATAACTTCAGCTACAAGGGGTTCTTCCTTTAAGTGAAACCTTGTTTGAGCTTCAATCACATTTCCATCTGAGTCTCTGGCAGTAGTCGCAACACAGGTTCGTGTGTCCCCTATGGCTGCATCGAAGTTAATCTTAATTTCTCCCTCCATGGGGTGCTGCTATTTATGGATCTGTTAGTTCTTCTCTATTTGTCTATGAAACATATCACATGTTACGGTTTGCAAATGGGGACTCCACACAAAACACTTCAGTCTCTTTAGCATGCACCATTGGTTAAATAAGGTAAAAGAAAATGATAAAAACAAGCTTTAGTCCTTGATACAAATTTATAACAAACGAAGTGGAACTCAATTCAAGTAAGATTCAAATCTTTAAACGCTGCATTTAATAAACGGTAATACTCTTCAGTAGGAATAGAATGAATTTCAGAATTGAATGAATCTAGAAGAGAAATGATCAGGTTTTTTTGACACTGTCTTTTTTTAACGGGCGTTGATTATGGTGTGGAATGAGAATCACAAATACCATATTAGATTTAGTAATGACTAATCCCATAATTGGTGGGACTAGCTATTCCTTAGGAATAGGAATGAATTTTAATTCCCACCAACCAAACATAGGAATCAACATTCCTAGGGAATGAATATTCCATTCCCAAGCCTCAATCCCTTGTATCAAATATAGCGTAATAGTTCTATTTTCACCATTCTCTAAAGTTTTTTTTTTGTTAGTAATTATTTTAAAATTCAATGATCATATTTCACTATCCTTTAAATTTGAGTTTGTACTTTTTTTTTCCACTCTTGATAGATTATCCACGGCCCAACCTGCTACGGGGACGAGGTTGTGCTAGGTTGGACAGGTTGGTTCTTGGGCCGGATTTAACGGACTTGTTGCAGGTGGGTTATTGGTCGGATTTTAGGCCGAGTAATGGGTTTTAGAGGTAGGGTCAAACTCTCTTTTGAAGGATATTGAGCTCGAATTCGGGCAAGCCAATTATCGAACCTATTAAGTTTTGAGTCTATATTTTTCGAGCCAAGTAACGGTACCCATGGGCAATCCAGCCCATAAACACTCCTAAATATATTTTAGATATCTCACGATTGTTGACTACTATATAGCTTTTTTAATATATATTGCAAAATTATAATGAATAATGAACTACTACAACTTCTGAACAATGCATTTATAACATATGAGAAAGTACTTACAAAGGGATGAAGAGAAACCTGAAAATAGACACAATAAATCATCGAAGTGGAAACGTAAGTAATCAATTTTTTCCTTTGTCATGAATTGACCCAGTCAGAGACAGACTTATGTTTGGGCCCAATCACAGATGGACCTATGTTTGGGTCACCCCGACACCCCCCACCAACCACCCCAAAAAAACAAAAAACCACATCTTGTAAAAATTCATTTTTTCAAGGTTTAAAAAATTCAAATTTTGATACATATTTTATGTAATTTTTACTCGGTACCCCTTAAATTTAAAATTTCCAACTAATTTTTTCAATTTGGCCCCCACTTTGAATTTTTTGGTTCTTTTACTGATATTGATCAAACCCGTTAGATTTAATTTGGATAATCTTTAGCTCAAAAAAAAATTAATAAAAAAATTAGAAAAGAAAACTTTGTTTTTTCACTTTTTATTGGATGAAAAATAGGACGGTACCAAAAAATTATGTAAAAATTATTTGTCAGTACCCACTCATAAACAATATGTAAACAAGTCTCATAGTAAATACAAATAAATAAACAAACGTAAATAAAAACCTTTTTATGCTCAACACAGAAGTTAAGGTGATACATGATAGAATACAAACATCATGGAAAACAATGAAACAACTACAACTATTTGAAAGAAGTGAAGAAGTTGATCGTATCTTTCAGCGCCCGGATGAAGTCGTCAACATCTTCTTTGGTGTTATAGAAATAAAGACTAGCACGCGCGCTTGCACTAATTCCTAAATAGCGATGGAGAGGCTGGGCGCAGTGATGACCAGATCTGATAGCCACCCCATGCTGAAACAGAATGTGTTTAACTATCACCAATTATTGATTTCCGTTCTTAATAATTCAGCATTTCGAACTCCCCACAGCTTATTATTATTGATGCATGCAGTAACAATAAACAGAGCCAAAAAAAAAAAGAAGGACAAATCCAGTATCCTTTTGTTAATACCTGTTGGTCAAGGAAGGTTGCAAGATCTGTTGGATGAATATCATCAACATTGAAAGAACAAAGAGCGGCTCGCTGAACAGTTTGTGAAGGCGCTGGGCCATAGATCCGAACACCATGGACTGAACGAAGACTTTCATACAAATAATTGGCCAGATCTACCTGAGTAGAATTAAGAGCAGTAACCAATCTGTGCAAGTATCGCAATTATCTTTCTTTCTATAGCATGGCATTCAAGAACTACAATCGCCTTGCATCAAATTTATTTCAATTCTGCCCTACTGTGATCATATTTAAGAAACTCAAAAAAGATTCAAACCTACGAAAAGAAATTGCAATCAATACTTGTTGAACTCACCTCATAATTGTGAATCTTTTGCATCCCAATTTCAGATAAATAGTCAATTGCTGCTCCTAGCCCGATTGCTTCCCCAATTGCTGGTGTTCCAGCTTCAAATCTGAATGCATAAAAAGGTTGGATTTACAACGAGAGTGATAATCTAAAAACTAGCCGACAATGTTGAGAAATACAAAATCTATGTTAAATGCAAGTGCCAAAAATCTGTTTTACAACCTCCATATGCAACATATACAACTTTGTTGCTCATAGGAGGATTAATACTTGTGATTGGTTTCAAAGGAAAGGTCAAATGCATTTTTTGCCTTCCCCAATGGTGAATTGTGTAGTATGTGCAATAATGGCGGCAAGAATATTGATCACCCCTTCCTTCATTGCTACATCTTGTTAAGAATCTAGCGTAAGCTTAGGGATGCGAGTATGGATTGGGTGATACCACGTGACCGTGTTTCCTTCTCTTTGGAGGATTCTGGAGGCTTCGTGAAAAGTAAGAGAGCTTACGTTCTTTGGGATTGTGTGGCAGTTATGACTATTCTGAGTTATTTGGATGGAAAGATATGGTAGGATGTCTGATGACAACTTTGAGTTGGAGGAATCTCTTTGGGAGAGTGAAATTTCGACTTTTGCGCTTCAGTTACTAAGGAATTCCGAGGCATTCCTTTTTTCTCGATCCGAAAAGAATGGATTGTGGCCTGTGGTTAAAGGTTTTTCACTGTTGTTTAGCTTTATTTTTTTATTATATTTTTTTTTTCATCCCCCTCCTTTTGGTGTATGAGATTGGATTCCTTGTCCACCATCTTTAAACTTTCCCTTCCTATTAACAAAAGTTTCATTTCTATCAACAGAAAGTAATAGATAACTTGAAATTGATATCAAGTTTAAGGCTGATAACAATCAAAAAAGATACATGATGTTAAATGGTGTAATATGGAAAGCTCTATACAGAAAATCTAAAATGTAAACACCTGCTCAGGCACTGAGGAAGAAATAGAGGAATTTTCGAGTCAGGAAACATGCAAGTACAACTCTCAGCCGAAATAGATATACTACGATGAATGAGTTGCAAAATCAACAAGGATATAATAAGGAAGGGTTCTTGGAGGAAACTTTAGCAGGAACAAAAGAGAGGGAGTAGATTGAGAGAGTTTGTTCTCAAGCAAACAAAAGCAATGACAGCATAATTAAGAAGTCATTCGCTTTCAATCTAAGGGGTAGCAAGGAGAAACCAACAAAAGGACCAGGGTTGCGGTGTTAAGAAGATTACTTACAGCCTATGACGTAAAAGAATTCACTAACATAAAATCTTGCAGGCAAGTACAATTCCGATTTGATGGTTTATCTCCGTTGGATCTGAGATAGCATACTGGTAAAGTAAGATTTGTGCGCCAATACCACATAAATAGCACAATCCAAACAAACCCCTTACTCACAAAAAACTGCAAAACTTATATTTTTTAATTCACATGTCAGCTATAATTACATGAACAAATATAAAGATTTTCTTCTTTCAGGGGAAGGAGGGGGGGAAGAATGTTCTAATGGTAACTGACAATCTGCACAAACCAACACTATAACTTGGTGGTCTTCCAGGTAGGGCTGTATGTTCCAATCTACAATCAACCCAAATGCCTACATGCCTATGCAATGCAAGGAAAAGAGAGTAAGCTCCAGGTGCCCCGTCCCCCCCCCCCCCCCCCCCTCTCAAGTTTATTGATATTGTACATCTAGGTCCAGGATTAAATAAGCAACTAACCTGGATGGAGGATCAGCATAAGTGGAATGATCCAAAAATACATCAGATATCATTTCACCACCCCCTGTGATTAAGGAAAGATAAAAATAAGAGTTTTTTGAATATGGATTAAAGAAATTCATGTCTTAATGTTTCCATATTCATAAATTATCTATTATTCCTATTGTCTGGTACTTAAAATATCCTGGCCACACATATGCACACATAAACACACATACACACAAAGGAAGCAGCCTTACCTAAGAAAGGAGGCATGGCACTCAAGAGCTCACTCTTACCATATAAGAATCCAATGCCTGTAGGCCCACACATCTGAAGCAAGTTTAGTCTTTAACTTCGTATACTTTCCAACAAGACTTGGATGTTAGCATATACATGAAAACAACCTAACCTTGTGAGAAGAAGCAACAAGAAAATCAACATCAAGGTCCTTCACGTCAACAACCATATGTGGAACACTTTGACAAGCATCTACCAGCACTTTTGCCCCAACATCATGTGCCCAAAGCACGATCTCATCAATTGGAAGGACAGAAGCTACAAAGAAATTGAGCAAGTACCAGCTGTAATTATGGCAGTTCCAATGTGGCTGATCTTCACTTAGCATTGAAATACAATACACACAAACATCATTCCTAAAAACTTACAGCAATAAGTAAATGGCAGTTCATTTCCAGTACACAAAAAAGGGAGCTCATCATTACAGTCTCTAACAACAATGACACGTCTATAACGTTATACTGTCTGGAAAGTAGTCTGTAGACAAGACAATAGGTTTCATGACAAGGGATCCTAGTGGTACAATTTCTTTTCTTTCTTTAGTTACATTCTTATTTTAACGACCGCAGGGGAAAGATGCAGATTCCTTTGAAAATAGGGAAGCATCCATTTTAAGCAAGGCACCTAAGATTGCATATCCTTCCAAAGTACGACTATTATTTGAGGAATAAAAATGAATTTTAATGTCAAAGGGACTCGGACTCATGTCTTGGTATCGCATTGTTGGTCCTAATACAACTCAAAGTGATGGTATAACTCCATGTGTTTGGTGAAACAATTCCCCCAACACAAAAAACAAACATAAAAAATATAAACCCTTACTTGAATAACCAAATTTATACTCATGTATAAGCTTGTCTCATAAATCACTGAACACAACTTTGATTTATGCATTACGACATCACTTTATAACACTATTTTAAAAGAGTTAGAAATAAAAAATCCACATACCAGTGAAAAGTACAAACATGTCCCTATTTTTATTTTAAAGTGTTCGAGTTTTAGCAGCTTAGATTATTAGGGTTTATTAGAGTTTTTTCTCCTTTTTACATTTTTATCCTTATTGTGACTTTTATTGGCTATATATATATGGGGGTTCTACACTTAGTTTGTATCTCATTCACTCACAAATATTTCTAGTTGGTATCAGGGCCACCAACTTTAACCCTAACCCTAACGCTAGCCCTCGCCAAACATAGCAACTAGCGAGACATCGCAGCACCATCCCTCATCAAACAGCAAACCAGAAACACCGACTGCCCGGACCACCCACTACCCACTGAATCCACCGACTGCCCAGACCACCCAGACCAGTCTGTCCGACAGCATCCCACTCCAGCAAAACTAGACCAGCCCCAACCAAACTCAACCGACAGCCAGCCAGCTAACTCCAACAAGCCAAACCCAGACCAGCAGCAGCCTGCCACCAACAGACCAAAAACCAAAAACCGACAATCGACATACCACAAACCAGCAAACAAGCCCCCCGCCCACTCAAACCAATCCAAAACCAAACCAGTGACAAACCAGCAAACAAAACCACTCAAACAATCCACTGCCCAAACACAGCGACAAACTCTGTCAAAACAAACAAAAAAAAAAAAAAAACTGCCCAGACCAGCCCATTACCCGCGACGAACCCAGACCAGCCCCAAACTCAGCGAACCAGCCCACACTGCCACCCATAGCCTACTGCTGGGTCACTGCCCAGCGGTCGCGTTTTTCGTTATAGCTTCGTTCGTCGCACTCTTCATCACAGTACTGTCATCGTTTCGAGCCACCTTTCTTTTTTCCTAGGGTTGCAATATATAGGACTTTTTAGGAGGGATTGGATCATTTTCTCCGCTGATCTGCTCTTAATGCAGTAGATCAATTATTTATTGGATTTCTAGGCACCGTGACCTTGATTATTTGGGAGCTTTTTGGACCTTCTTTGTCTGTCGCTATTGTTCAACTAGAGGTATATTATTCTCCCTTATTTTGTCCCTTTATTTATCTTAGAGTTTTTTCTGTCACAAGTGCCCACATATTGTTATTGCTATGACTACTACTGTTGAGATCTCTACTGTTAGTACTTCCACTTGGAATGTACCTCCTGGTTCTCGTTAGTGTGATTATTGTGGCCAACCAGGACATCTTAGGGCTACTTGTTGGAAGCTCTATCCGGAGCTTAAGCCACCTCCCACCTGGAATGTAACTCCTGGTTCTCGTTAGGGTGATTATTGTGGCCGACTAGGACATCTCAAGGCTACTTGTTGGAAGCTCTATTCGGAGCTTAAGTCACCTCCTTGCAGCCATACTACTGTTATTATTGAGGTACCACCACCTACTGCTAGTGTTCCTACTGTTGCTCCTCTTTGACAAAGTGATATGGATGTTATCACTTTCCGATTGGATATACTTATGTCCGCCCTGACTACTGTTACTGTCACCACTACAGGTATACCTCGTGGCTTTCATGCTTACGTCAGTCCGTCTCCCCCATGGATGTCGGACTCGCGTGCGAATGGTCATATGACAGGTGAGGCCCATCACTTTACCACTGTTGACAAGCAATTACATACACAGGTTCAGCTAGCATATGGGACACATGCCCCTATTGTTAGTAGGTGTACAGTCCACCTTCCAGATGGCTTTACATTACATTCGATTTTTCATCCGCAAAAACTGGCCATGAATCAATTATCCGTACATCAGTTAGCTAGAAATTTTCACTGTGCAGTTGTGTTTTTATCTAATTCGTGTTATTTGCAGGACCTGAGTACCAGAAGGATTATTATCAGGAGACATGAGAGAGATGGACTGTATTATCTAGGCGATCCACCTTCAGTTTCACCAATTCCTCCATCTTCATCACTTGCATCTGTTTTTTCTTTATCTATTCCTACCTTACATGCTAGTAGTTTGCCTAGTACTTGTCATTATAATTTTTCATCATAAATTGTTCAGTTGTGGCATGACCGTTTGGGCATACAAATTTTAAATATTTATGTATGTTATTTCCTACTTTGAACAATATTTGTATTGGTGGTAAACTTGACTCTGTTATATGTTCTCTATCGAAACATGTTCGGACCAGTTATATTTCTCGTATGCACCAGTCACCCAAGCCATATGATCTGATACACTCTGATATTTGAGAATCCTATCCTGTTACTGCTCTGTCAAGTGCTTAATACTATGTGACATTTATAAATGACCATACCCGTTGTACTTGAGTTTACCTTTTGCATAGAAAGTCTGATGTACTCCCTGTCATCACTCAATTTCTCCACATAATTAAGACACAATTCGATGTCATTGTTCGTGTTCTCCGTTCGAATAATGCCAAAGAATATGTATCTGATGCCTTAGTATCTCACCTTTCCTCTTAGGGTATCCTTCAGCAACTCACTTGTCCATATACTCCTGAGCAAAATAGAGTTGTTGAAAAAAAAAATAAGAGTCTAATATGGATGGTACGTTGTATGCTTAGAGGTATGGGGGTACCAAAATCTTATTGGCATTTTACTATTTTGACTTCTACCTTTCTGTGTAATCGTACACCGAGTCGTGTTCTTCAGCATAGATCTCCTTACAAGTCTTATTCCCTGAGCGGACACTTTCCGATCCCCCCTCGTATTTTTGGTTGCACATGTTTTGTTCAGGATTAGTCTCCTACTCACCATAAGTTTGATGATAAAGTGATTCGTTGTGTCTTTGTGGACTATTGTCATCAGTCTAAAAGGTATCGGTGTTATAATCCTATCATATGTCATATGTATCACAATCTAGATGTTACCTTTCTTGAGCACATTCCTTATTTTTCTTCCAATCCTGTGTCTACCCCTCCAGTTGATAATAATCCCTTTGATTTTCCGTTACCACAAGAGCCAGAGTCATTGGTCACTATCACTAAAGAATTCTCAGTCTCTCCTCCTCTAGAGCCACTCGTCCATGTCGGTACAAAGTCACCAGTCTCTCTTCCTTTGTAGGGTTATGTTCGTCACTCTCGCTCTCATCCCCCTGCTAATGTCCCCTTTATCTTAGGCGATGCAGGTAATACTTCTCAGTTCATTGAGCATACTGATGCATCTGTTGTTAATACTGATGAGATTGCAGGTACTGAGCTAGTTACTTTCTCTGATGAGACATTGTCAGTGGAGAATGATGATTTAGGGTGTCGTTATCTGCAGCGTGATCGTTGTCCAGTTGTTCGTTATGGTTGGATTGTCAGGACTTTATATCCGATCTCTACTTATGTTTCTTATTGTGATTTATCTCCTACATTTCAAGCTTATAGTATGGCCTTATCAGATACACCAGTTTCTCGCTCTATTTCAGAGGCTATGCGGGAGCCCCAATGGGTTCTTGTCATGCAGACGGAGATGGACACTCTTCAGCGTAATCAAACATGGAATCTTGTCTCTTTACCTTCAGGGGGTGAAGCCTGTTGGCTGTCGCTGGGTTTACACCCTAAAGTTTCTTATTGATGATACTATTAATCGTCACAAGGCCAGACTTGTGGCGAAAGGCTTTACTCAGGTACCAAGTTGTGATTTTGGTGCTACATTTGCCCCCGTGGCAAAATTGACTACTATTTGGTTGATTATTTCTCTAGCTGCGAAGTACTCTTGGTCTCTTCATCAGTTAGATGTGAAGAATGCGTTTCTTCACGGTAATTTGGACAAGATTATTTAAATGAATGCACTACCAGGTTTTCGAGGTGAGGGGGAGTATGCTAGGAAGGTGTGTCAACTGCGTAAGTCTCTCTATGGACTGAAACAGTCACCACGAGCCTGATTCTTTCAGTTTAGTGGCGTAGTTGTACGCTTAGGGTTCACCAGATGTCATTCAGATCATACATGCTTTATTTGACGGAATACTTCTGGGCAGTGTGTCATCCTTTGGCATATGTGGATGATATTATTATTACCGGAGATGATATTTCTGGGATTGCACAGGTTAAGATAGACCTTGGGAAGGCCTTCGATGTGAAGGACTTTGGATTTCTACGATACTTTCTTGAGATTGAGATTGCCCATAACAACGGGGTATTGTTCTTTCTCAGAGGAAGTATTGTTCTGGATCTTTTATCGGACACTAGGATATTGGAGTACAAACTGACATCATCTCCCATGATTCCAAACCTAAAGCTTGCCGCTGAAGGTGAGGAGTTGAGTGATCCGACTGTTTATTAGAGGTTGGTGGGTAGACTTATCTACTTAACCAACACTAGGCCAAACATTTTATTTGCTGCCAGCCGAATTAGTCAGTTCATGTACAGGCCGTGTCAACCTCATCTTGATGCAATTTATCATATTCTTCGGTACTTCAAGTCTTGTCCTAGACTTAAATTTTTCAATGCATCAGGATTTCAGACTGGTTCTCTAACCTGTTATTCAGATTCAGATTATGGGGTAGCGTGTGACTGTCAATCTGCTACAGGCTTTTGTGCTTTTCGAGGGACTCATCTTATCTCTTGGAAGAGCAAGAAGCAGTCAGTTGTCTCTCACTCGTCAGCAGAGGCAGAGTATCGGACATTGACACTTGGCACATGTGAGATTATCTGGCTACAATCAATTCTTGGAAAGTTGGGATTTCCAATGAATTCTTCATCTATATTATATTGTGATAATCAATCTGTTATTCAGCTCGCTTCTAACTCTGTATTACACGAGAGGACAATGCATATAGAGATCGATGTTCACTTTCTTCGGGAGAAGGTTAGCATTGGTATTGTCACTCCATCGTTGTGGGGGCTAGTGATCAGGTTGCGGATGTTTTCACCAAACCTGTCACTCTATCCATTCTTCGGGACTCCGTTGTCAAACTTGACTTAGTTGACATTTTCGTGTCTAGCTTGAGGGGGAGTTTTGGAGTTATAGCAGCTCAGGTTATTAGGGTTTATTAGAAGTTTTTCTCATTTTTAAATTTTTCTCCTTTTTGTAACTTTTATTGGCTATATATATGGGGACTCTACACTTAGTTGTATCCCATTCACTCACAAATATTTCTAGTTAAAGAAAAGAGTGAGATACCCAAAAACAAGAAATTGAGACGCCATCACCATCACCATTTATTCTAAAGATTATATGGCACTTTGTTTTATAAACCAACTCACCTGGTGAAGATTGACTTGATATCATTTATAAGTGAGTGATTTTTAGTTCTCTCAATATCACTAACGAAAGAAACCATTTCCATTTCCAACCCTTTTCAATCCTTAAGCCTACAGCCTTTCTTCAACCTTTCTAAATCCAAAACCTACAAAGTTACAAAAAGATATCTATCAGATGTGCATTAGTCTTTGTTTCCATGATCAATTGAGATACAGGTTCAGATAAAAAACTTACCAACATCAATAATTATCAGACTGTATACCTAGTAATTAACTAACAATTTAACCATGTCCACATATATACATATATAGCACAAAGATGTGAAACATGATGTCAAACACAAGAGTCCATTGACCTACCTTGGATTGAAGAGTGAGAAAAATGAAAAAGCATACCTATTGCAAAAAAGAACTGAAAACAAAATGAAAAATTCATAACCGGAGTTCCCCTACCAAGCGTGTTTGAGACATGGTGAACGACTACAAGTTTTGTTTTCCGTGAAAGCATCTCCCTTAACTTCCCTGTATCTGGAACTTCATTGTCAGCTAGAGTCACAAACTTTAAAATGGCACCAGTCTTTTGAGCTACAATTTGCCAAGGAACAACAGCACTGTGATGTTCAGCAATTGTAAGTACAACCTGCACAAATTTAGTGTTAAGCGACTGTTTTGAGTAGGATGTGCATATTCAGGTTATCTATTTCAATAAAATCCTAACCCAGTTTGGTGATTGGTACATAGATGTCTCAAAAAATCTCTCTCTCTCTCTCTCTCCATATATATATATATATATCAATTATGGAAGCTCTGGTGAGAACTTTTTACGTGAGCCGTTAGTTATTAATCGAAGAAGACCAAAATTTAATGCAAACGCTTACTAAATTTGGCTTGTAACTAAAAAGGAAACTACAATAGCATATTAATTGTGATTCTAGTTATATATATATATACACACACTTACAGAAACTTCAATGGCCTCCAACAGAATAGTATTTATACACACTTATACACTACAGAAAAACTCAATGCAGCACTGCTTTATATCTACAAAAGCTTCAAAGGTCTATTTCTTACCAGGGATTTTAAGCTAACAATCCTGAGATCCCAGGATTAAATACAACAGGATTTCTAATGCTACATTTTAGTTTCTATTTCATTAAGAAAACTAGTTTTTTTCATAGCACTTGTCATGAACAAAGGATTACAAGGAAAATAGTTGTTTACAAAGTCAATTTGGGAATCGTCCTCTGCTTTACGTTTTTCCTTTGCTTGGGTTCATAGGTTGGCAATGACATCGCAGATTTTTCAGCCAAGATGGGAGCTACATCTCTTGAACTTGATAGGAGCGATTGCTAAACCACTTCGTGTTGAACTTTAGAAGAGTTGAGTTTCATGATGAGATTGTTTTCTCATTTCTTTGGTCATCGTGATTGACGTCTTAGGACTCTTCCTACCTTCGTACTAGGTTATTGATCTTTAATAATATTTGTTGTTTCCTACTGAAACAGTGAGTAAATTTTTTGAGATCATCTTTTAAAAATGAGGCTGATTAAGTGAATACTGGTTGTTTGTTTGACAATTGAGGATTAGGAGCCATTTGGTGTAGAACCACACAGCTTGCTCCGAAGCTATTGCATTGATAGGCAGGGCAGCATCTAAGAGCCTCGTCTGAGTAGAAATTTCTTAACCTTATAAAGTTGTTGATGTATTTGGTTTGATTTCTGGTCTTAGGGTTAATAGTTAGGATAAAATATCTAGGTTGATAGTGGTTCTTAGGTGTTCAATGGGAGAGTGGCTTTTTTAGTATTTGGTGACTTGGTCTACCTTTAGATGGTAACCCATTGTCTGTACCTTTTTTGGGATCCAGTCATTAAAATATTGGGACAAGGATGGATAGAAGAAGACTTTCATTTCTCTTTATTTTATTTTTTTTGCTTTGAGGAGGGGTTAACCTTAGTTTAGTCTGCATTGGCGAAAAACCCTGTTTATTTTTCATCCCATTTAAAGATACATTGTGGGGTGACAAAGAGGATTGAGGAGATGATGAGAGATTTCTTATGGGAAGGAAATACGCAGAGTAAAAAGCATCACTTACTTTGTCGGGGAGGTGGGGTCTAAGCCAAAAGCAAAGGGTGGACTTTCATGGAAAATTTGGTGGTTAGAGATACAGCCTTGGTCGAAAAATGGCTTTGGAGATTTCCTGTGCAGCAAAATTCGTTATGACATACGGTTATTAAAAGTAAGAATGCCCTCTAGGCTAATGAGTCAAATGCTAAAGAGGTTGATAAGGGATGCCACTGAAATCCTTGAAAATTTATTTTCCATTGATTACCTTGCTTTTCAAAAGTTCAAGTTTATTGTGAGTAATGGTTTAAGAATTTGATGGTGGGAGGATAATTGGCTCCGGGAGTCATCGTTCTCAAGTTTATTTCAACTTTCTTGTTAGCATGATCATAGTGTTGCTTCCTTAGCAAGGTCGGATTCATCTCTAGTGTCTTGAGATTTGGGTTTTGTAGGGATCTAAATGATAGGGAGTGGGAGTCTTTGGAAATAGATTCACTTCTCTCGTGGCTTAATTCAATCACTTTGAACCAAGATTCTTTGGACAAAACGTGTTAGGTCATTAACCCCATGCAAGTCATTCGTTGAATCTTTAATCGATAATCCTTTAGTTCCTCTCTTTACATGGCATTGAAGATAAGGAATGTTAAGGTGTCTTTGCAATTGCAAGTGCAAGTGCAAGTATGTGCATGGGTTATTTCTCACAGTAACATTAATACATATGAAGTGCTCCAAAGAGGAGGCCTTAAAGGTGTTACTCTTTAGTATTGTGTTTTCTTTGCATTTGTTTGAATCATTTGGTTAGAAAGAAATTCGAGAATTTTTTAACATAAAGAGAAAGTGATGGAAGGGTTGTGGGACCATATTTATTTCTTAACTTCTTTCCGGCTTTAGTGACAAAGGAATTTGAGGGATAGGAATTTGAGAATATCCCTCTTTTTGAACTACATTGAATTGGATGGCATCGTACGGAAGATAGTTCGAACTTTTGGAGGATGTTCTATTGTTTTTCTGTTTTTGAATGGAATAGAGTTAGACTACTTGTCCACCTTTGCTCGAATAATGTAAAATTAAACTGTCAATGAAAATTTGTTATTTAAAAAATGAGTCACGTCCCCACTTCTACTAGGATTAGATGACCCAAATAATTTATAAATCATAATTCCAACAAACATGAGAATACATGTTATAATAAATTCAAAAATCCTCTACCAATAGACAACAGAAATGAGGTCAAATAAAAACAATGCAAACATGAAAAGTTCAAAGGTTTAACATTGAGCCGAAAAAATGAACCAAGTGAGCTAAAGGAAAGTAGACCTCATCTCCTGCCATTAAATTTGAAAGTCCCCAAGAGTAAGCCACTAGGTTGATAGCTTCAGTAGCATTTTTTGTAAAAACAATCTCTCTAGACTCAAATGCATTAATGAAAGTAGCCACCTTCTTTCTTGCTAATTCATACTCATCTGTTGCCTTTGCACTGTATAAAAGAAATTGTAAGAAAGTATTGGCAATATGATTAGAATATAATACCTCCGGTTGCACCTTTAATAAACAAAAAGAAAACAGAAATTTCAGTTAAAAAAAGATCGGAGAAAACACACCACTTCAGAAATATGTTAAAATATGGTGCTAATGCATTTAGTGTTAAACCTATTACCAAATCGGGAGGGGTCTCCTCTTTACGCACATTACAAATTTTTATTTTTTTTGATAGAAAACAGAAATTTCATTACATAGAACGAAAGATGTAAATAGAATTACAGAAAATGGTGGATAAGAAATCTACATAGAAAACAAAAAATAAAGAAAAACTAATGACTACAAGCAGCCTTCCAATTGAGTTACAAAACAGCCACAAGGGATATCACAAAAATCCTCGGTAACCTTGCCCAAAGAGAAACTAAAAACTTTACTTTTTTCCATAAGCATTCTTTTTCCTCCTCCTTAGTTTCAAAAATTCTTCAATTACGCTACAACCAAACCACCTAGAAAATGGCCAAAGTAGCACATCTCCATACAATGGAAGCTCTTTTACCACATCCAAAACCCTCTAACATCATCATAAAAAGTGAAGCACTTTTACAAGGTATTACCCGCAGCAAATCCGTTTCCCCCAAAAGCTTGAACCATCAAAAAATAGCAATGGGACAATGTAGAAACAAATGATTAACACTTTCATAAGAGAGCTTACACATGTTACACCATTGAGGACAAATTAAAGTGTTAGGCCTTAACTTTTGCAATAAATCACAAGAATTCACCTTACTATGAGCAACCAACCAACTAAGCAATTGCACCTTAATTGGCACTCTTACCTTCCAAATCATCGAATGAGAATCAAAAATAGGATCATTTGGGTTATGCACCTGACAATCTATAAATCCGAGGACACAACAAAGTAAAAGAAGACTCACAAATCCAAATATCCTCCCAAAAGCGTACTCTTCCCCCATTCTCCACTTTCAAAGAAAAATGCTCTCTAAAATCATTCAAATCTTGACAAATAAACTTTCAAAGATTACGGGATTAGCCTCTAACTACCACATTAGAGTCTCATTCATTAGCATGGATACCATACTTACTTTTGATAATAGAATGCCACCAGGAATCAAACTCCAATGGAAACCTTCAAAACCACTTTTCCAACAAAGCCGCATTCTCCTTAACTAAATTACTTATACCTAATTCTGCTTTTGTTTTAGGCTTTGAAACAACTTCTCACAGTCCCACCTAACAAGATGATCATTCTTTCCTTCTCCACTACCCTTTCATAAAAAATCTCTCATCATTTTCTCTAAAATCTTAGCCACCTTATTACGGACTAGTAATATTCAGGTTAGGAGGTGTAATTAATCATGAAAAGTGTTATTTTATTATATTTAATAATTAGTTTATTACATATTATTTTAGATAAAATGTACTAGATCCTTTATTTTCTAGTTTGATACTTGTTTAGTTGTTTAATTTATTTTGCAGGTAAATTGGTTAATTTAAATTAATAATGGATAAGATAAGTGAAATAAACACTAGAGAAAATATCACAATTAAGAAACGATTTTTTGATAAGGATTGATGGTTCAAGATTAAAATATGAATATTTGAAAATAAGATAACAATTTAATCTTTGTGGGAGTCCAAATTAGTAGAAAAGTCATTTAGAATTAAATTATGAAAGAATTCTAGAAGATAAGGTTTTGACACATCTTCAATATTTTGGTTATATCTTTTTGACTCTAATGTCCGATTGACCTAATTTTTACGGCATTAGAAAGAAGACTTCAGGAATTACAAAAATGTATTTCATAATAATTTCATGAATTGACCTCTAACTATACAAAAATTGAGCTCAAAATTTGGGCAACTATTGTACTGTCGTCAAGACGTGCCCCCAAGATTTGATGCACGTGTTTTGACCTAAATGTACTTCTTCTTTTTTTGTTTCAAGGCCAACCCTAGCCTCCCTGGTATACATATAGGCAATTTTCCTTTTGAGAGAAAAAGCATTTTAGATCTCATCTTTTACTTCTTTCTGTTCTTTTTTTTTTTTGAGATCTACTCATGGCCAATGAGTAGTTCTCTTTGTACTCTTTAGCCTAGGGTTATGAATTTGTGATTGTTTATTCAGATATTACGTTTATACAATTATTATTTTATTCTTAATGTTAAATCTTTATTTTATTAGATTGATCGGATGTTTTAGCAAAGTTTTAAACTCTATATAATTGTTTGATTGTCTATTAACAAAATTGAGCTCTTGATATATTCAATACTTATGCTACCCTGCGAGTTTTATGAAAATAGTTCTTCAATTCTTATTTTCAAATCAATCAAGATAATTGTGTTTTAAAGTTATATTTTCTGGTTGACTACATTGATTTGGAAATCAACTGAGTTATTATGAAAAGCACAAATATAATTATCTTATGAACATGAATAGATCCAGATCCCGAAATTAAAGGGCCGTTTTTCCAATAGATTAATTTCTTTAAATTTTACTTGCAATTATTCTTCAACTAATTCAATTTTTTCAAGAATTCTAGTTCTTCCTTTACCTTTACCTCTAAATTCCCTTTAATCCCTGTAGTTCAACCTTGGACTTACAGAGAAATTATTACTTCTTGACCACTAGCACTTAGGTGTACTCTTTGAGGATCAAGCAAGTTTTTGGCACCTTAATATGCACATTACAAACTAAATGTTGAATACCTCAAGAAATGAATTCCACGGTGTACGTTTGAATTGTAGGCTTCATAATAAGTCTGCAAAGCCTTCAATACAGCAGTAGGCTTCTGAGAGGTTGCAGCATTGTCCAGGTACACAAGTTTTGATCCATTTACCTCCTGTAAAATCATGTTGATGCTCATAACAGTATTTTACAATACCATTCATGCAACGAAATATATCACTTTTGACATAATTAAATGATAGATTCATTTTAAAAATGTTCTAATGAATACAAAATTAGTAATTTGATGAATACATTCGACTACATTATTTGTATCATTATTCGGATTTTATTGTTAGTCTATTATAATTCTTATTCAACTACATTGTTTGTATCATTATTCAGATTTTATTATAAGTCTATTATTATTCTTACTTTTTTTTTCTAAAGTAAAAAAAAATGCTATGGTGGATAAAACACTAAATTTTGCAAATTCAAACCAAATTTTATCTTTTTCCTTAAATTCACAAATGACTGTCCTGAACCCAATTTCTATGGATTTAGTACGCGAACTCAATTACCATCAATTTCAATACATACAGATCACTAAAATCCTCGATCAATAAAAATAGAATTTCTCAATCTTTAGAAATAATTACAATGGTTCAACCCACTCTCAAAATTGTAAAATTTCACCAATGAATCAATAATTCGAAGACTCTTCCTCAATCGATTCGATCATCTTTTGACTTTCAATTAATTTTCAACTTGCAACTGGGAGGTGTAAATGGGGGGTGACTTGGGAGGCCTAGTAAGCAATTTACAACATAACACACAGAATCACAAGATTATAGGGTAATTCAACAATCAACCACATAATCAACAAATAAAATGAGCATTTAACACAAATCCCTTCATAAAATTCATATGAAACCCAATTCTCCAATTTTTCAAATCATTCATGGTTTCATATTAGGTTCATCTTGGCTACATACTAGGCGCTACTCGGTACATCTCATTCTATCACACGCTCCTTGAGGCCAAAATCACATCTCAATAACAAAACCATACCACCAAGTATGCTTGACACATGTGCCAATAGATCCCCAGCACTTAACCAACAAAATATTTTTACACAGCAAAAACAAAGATCCATCGGACGAAAGTCCAAATCAACAGTTAAACAATGGATCAGAATACAATAACGATAGCAATAAAAGGACTCTTTGCAAAGAGTCTAAGACACAGATGCATATTATGAGATAAACCACTTACCTTCTCAATCAAAGCCAAAATAAAATTTCGTCCAACCCTAAGATCTTTTGAGTTTAATACTCAATCTCTCTCTCTCTCTCTCTCTCTCTCTCTCTCTCTCTCTCTCTATATTTAATCTTTGAACCGCCGCCTCAAGGAGTTTGTTTATGTTTTCTCACCAAAGGGTTACTACCTAACGTAAGTCTATATATGAAGGAACATGATAGGGCAACATCCAAAAGCAATCAGTTTAGGTACTGTCAATTTCCTTATTCACACTTGATTCCTTCTAAGTTTCTAAAATTATTTCATCAGCATTAAAAAAAAATTGTCTTTTTGGTGACCACCAATTATGATACTTCTAAAAAGAATTTATCAATTAGTTATTTAAACGTTACCCATCTACACAAAAGCCTAAAATTATTCTCCTGACCTGTCTCTTGATATCCACACTTATTATATTTCTCTCGCCTACTTTCTCTTACCTTATAAAAATGATTACATTAATCTACTTCGGAAAAGAATAACAAGCAATTTATATCCCATATGTATAGCCCATAGTTAGTACGAGAAACCTTAAAGGCGACTTGTCAAATCCACTACCTCATAGTCGGTTTCATTGCACTAATATCCTTTGCTAACATATAACCATAAGCTTGACCCAAAAATAAATTACATTTCTTCTTTTCTTTAATTTTTGGTATGGGTTATTACAGACCCGAAAGTCGAGACTCATCCCTATGGATGCACAAAATCACCAAAAACAATGTACAAGAAGTAAGCCCTAGGAAAGTGAACCTCAAAAAAAAAAAAAGTATATTTGATTCCTTGCCTCAGCCAACTCACCTCCCATGCGGTTCTAAATAGCCTTAGACATTTCAAGACAGTAGCTGCTTGGGAGTATGCATAACTATGCTTTGGTTTAAGTTGAGTGCTATTATATATTTCCTTTAAATTAGTATGTTGCTGCATTACTTTTGCGCTTTGTTTAGCCTCAACTACAATTGGGTCAAGATCACTTTGAAATTTCATATCTTTTGGGGCTAAGCTTAAAGAACGTCTCTGTTTTTCCAATTCAACGGTTGTGGCATAAATCTTCATATCTGACCAGCAGTAGATTCAGATTCTCTACAAGTCAAAAGTTTTAAGTTATTAAGTCTGAAGTCCTGATCCTACTGGAGACTAGCATGCACCTACCAATCTAACTTTGTTCTTTCTAGGTACATTTGGTTAGAAAGAAAAAAAAATGATAAAAAGTAAAGTAAAGAAAGGAAAATTAAGAGAAATATATTTGTTTGTATACATTTGGTTACAATGAAAATTTTATCAGAAATTTGTATAAGAATATTATAATGGTCTAATTTACCCTCACCTGAATCAACCCAAATGAATGTTATTTCCAAGACAACAATGTGTGATTGCTGTAATAAGGATGCACACTGCCTCTTTGGTACTTAAAGTTTTAACTTTGTCAATTTGATCCTCAAACTGCACACATTGAAACAATGTAGTTCTTAACCTGAACAACCGTTCAAATCAACTACAGAAAAACATCATGTACCAAGCATGTGAATGCTAATAAGGATATTTTTGTCATTGTCCACAAAAAATGGTATAAATGTAATTTTAGTGTGCAAGTAATATTATACAAATAATTATCATATAAATATGTTAATATGTATCTAAGGTAACTCCAATCCTTCTCACCATCACTCTATCTCTCTCCCTCCCCCCAGCCACAACCCTTTTAAGAATGGAACCTTCTTCTATATATTCCATGGCCTTGGGCATGCTTCTCAACAACCAAGAACCATAAGCTCCTAACCCCTCCAAGGTATATCACTTGTTACAAGTCTCCCGACAATGGCATCCAATAGCCATTAACTAGTTTCAAAGGCTATTCAACTCTCAAACTTCTATAAACATTCACATGATAATTTTGCATCTAATGACAAATAGAGGAAGAGTTTCCAGCCTCCCAATCTCTGTCATACTCTAGTCCAATGTACCAATTGGAACTTAGATTTCTCACCCTTCCCAGACCATACGACACTTACATAGACACTTCTTCATCTCAACTGTCAAGCACTACATTGAAAAGGTAAGGAATCATTGAAACAAGGAAAGAGTCATTCTTCATTTTATTTTATTTTACAAGTATTAGCAATCCAAAGGGGCCATTGTCTGGTACAAGAGCACAAGTATCGAGCCAACGACCATGACATTGTGGTTTCAAATATAATGGTAGTCATTTTATGCAAACAATGTCAAAAACTGTGTATCTCAATTATTCGCACCAATCTAGTAAATACCCTTTAATACTCACCTAAACAATATCATATGTTTGTAAAATATTATATATGCATAAGTATATTATTTCATCAAAAATTTGAAATTAAATTCATCCTTTACTATTTATTTAGTTCAGCATTTGTCCATATAACATACATATTGTTTCAGTCCCAATATCTAATATATACCAGAAACACCGACAACCGCAAAACAAAGAGACAAAGCTCAATTAACATGTCATGAAATTGAATCCAACAGGTTTTTGAAACATGGTGGTAAAGGGGGAAGAAGAAAAAAAGAAACAAAATTTATGACAAGTGAAGAAGATAGTACCTGATGGAGAATGGGGAAATCGGGTCTGGTGATGTGCCCAAGAGAAGAAGGTCCGAGTTTCGGGTCGTCTGCTTCGGTGACAACTGAAGAAGAAGCTGCCGATGCTGATACTGAAATAGAACGGAACCGGAGACGAACAGTTGCGAAGGTGCGGCTGGTGAGTTTAGCGTTTAGGATTTTGAGAGATGGAATTTTGAGAAGAGAACTTTCCATCTTCATCGTCGTCACCGTCGTCATCGTCATCGTCACCGAAAGAGGAGGAGGAGAAAAGGGTAAATATAAAGAGCCGACAAGCTCAGTGAGAAGGCGAATGCGTTATCAAATTATCGTTCTATTTTCATTTTATTATTTATTTTTACTTATTTATTGACCAGATATATCCTTGAATATACTCTATAATATTAAAAATTAAATTATAATTTTAAAATTAAAAAAAAACATAAAAAAAAATAATAAATAAGAGAGATGGGTGTAGATTAATAAAGTTATTTGTCATTGAAAATTAAACTTTCTAATTTTAATATTAGATAAATTTGTTTTTAAAAAAAAATAAAATGATAATTTGATATATTTCAATCTCATTTGCCATTTAAACTATTAGATTTATTATATTACTCTATAAAAATTTTATTATATTACTTACTTGAATTAGTTTCACACTTACGGAAATGAAATCAAATCAAATCACAAATTTCTTCGGATAAAATGAGATAATCATTGTGTAAAATCTGTAGTTGATGTTAACAATTAGCACAATATGGAATTAATAGCTATAGTTCAAGATATAATATAAAAATTATAATAGTTTAAGAAGTAATGTAGATGAGAACTAAAATTCAAAAGGGCAAAGCATAATTTTTCTAAAAGATTTCATATATTTTGCATTAAAAATATAGATTTAAATCTTGTTTTCATGGGACAATGATAATAAAAGACGTGAAAAACACAATAAAGTCCAAAAAAATATACCATATTTTGATAAAGCAACCGACTTTTCTGCTGCTATTAGCAATTCTTCTGTCTGATGCACAAGAGGAGAAACATATTTACAAGGGCCACCAGTACCACTATTTAATTATGACATATCATACAAAATTAATATATTCCACTATTTTAATATAAGCAATGTTAATTTGACTTAATTTATTGATCTAATCATTTATAATTATTGAATTGACAATAGACCTTAGTATTTGTTGGGACTCACACTCAATAGTTGTGACGTATTCAGTCAGGAAAGTAAGTCCAATAGCATTATTGTTTAATGTTATACAATAATTATCATATTGAATAACTAATTATTGCTCGTACCTGAAGGTATGAAGTAATAAAAAAATGATCAACAATAAACATATTTATATTTACATTCAAAATTAAATCTCAAAAATAGAAGAGAGAGAAAAGAATTTAAACACCGGTTGTAGTGAGGATGAACAGTTGTAGTGGGGGGTGGGCGACCGTGGTAATGGTAGAAAACAGTAATAGTTGTGATGGGTAACGAGAATCATGGTGGTGGTGATAACCGTGAGTGGCAACCGTGATGGTGGTGGTGGGGCGATGACAGTGGTAGTGGCGGTAGGTGACGACGGGTACTTCTAGGCGACAGTGTGATGAGTAGTGGTGAGTGACGCATGGTAATAAGTGTGGTGGGAGTGGATGACAGTAGATGGTGGCGATGGTGGACAACGACAGGTGGTGGTGAGTTATGGTAGTTGGTGGCGATGGGTGGTGGTGGGCAACAATGGTGGTAGTGGGCGATGGTAGTAGTGGGATGATGGTGGTAGGGGTAGGGATGACAGTGGCAATGGTTGGGGTGGCGACGGTGGTGGGTAGTGGTGATGGACGTGGTGATAGCGGTAGGGGTAGGGGTGATGGTAGGACAGTGGCGATGCTAGTAGGGTGGGGTTGGTAATAGGGATAATGGTGATGGGGCGGTGGTAGTGGTGATGGTGGAGGCAATGGTGGTGGTGGGGCTGGGGCGGGGGTAGGGGTGGTGAGCAGGGGTTGTGATAGGGTGGCAACGATAGTGGCAGTGGTGGTAGTGGTGATGGTGATGAGGTGGTGGTAGATCTGTCAAAATTCGACACGACACGATTAACCGACATAAATCGACACGAATTAAGCGGGTTTGAGTGAGATATTAAAGGGTTTGAGCAGTAAACGGGTTAATCCGCTAGACACGTTTAATAAACAGGTTGTGTTCAAGTGAGACTTGTCATACAATTTATCACATGTTTATCCATTTTAAAAAAATTAATATAATAATAAATTAATAATTATTTTAAAAAATTAGTCAAAAAAAAAAGTAAAGAAATCAATAAAAAAAAAAAGGTAAAGCAATAGTTCAAAGACAAAGGAGGGGAGATTGGGAACAGTTCAAAGACAAAAGCAATACAATGCCTTTTATTTTTGTCCCACATCAACAAATGAGGGGAGATGTGAGGGTTGAGTTGCCTATAAAAAGTAATGGGCTCTTGTTTTTTTTTAGCCTTCAAGTATAATTTTTATGTGAAATTTGGTTAAAAATTTCTTTTTTTTGAGGTAAGTATAGTTGGCAGTAAAAACAATTAAACGGGTTAAACAAGTCATGTTGTATTACTTGTTTATTAAATTGGTCGTATTCGTGTTGAGATTTTTCACCCGTTTATTAAATGTGTCGTTTATGGGTTTACATGTTTTTGACCCGTCACCTATTTAATCCGACACGTTTAACGCCCATAGGTGGTGATGGTAATGGTGGTGGTGGCAGGGCAGTGGTAGGGATTGTGGTATGGTGACGGTGGTGGGGATTATGGTAATGGTGATGGTGGTGGAGCGATGGGTGTGGTGGTGTTGTTGGAGTGACGTCAGTGGCAATGGCGGAAAGTAGTGGTGGTGGTGGTAGTAGTGATGGTGATGGGGGTGGGGGTAGTTGTGGAGGTGGGTGTAGGGGTGGTTGTGGTAGTGGTGATGGTGGTGTTAGTGGTGATGGTGATGGTAGTGGTGATAGTGAAGCGGTTCTAAACACTATTTTTTTTAAAGTATTTATAAGAAATTATAAATTGTAAAAATACTTTTAAAAAGTCACATCAAACACACCCTTAGCCTTAAATGACCTATTTTTCCTATTAATTTTGGGGTGTTAATATTAGCTGTCAGATTAACTTTAAAGTAAAATTTAACAAAATCTCAACCACAAAAAATAAAAATCATTTTATTTGTCTTTTAAAATTTGAATTGTATTATATTTTATTATATAGATTAACACATGAGAATTATAGGATTTACTTATCTTATATGGTGTTTTACTATTGATTACTTATACCATGTGTTACTTATAACGTGGTATCAGTATTATGCTGAATAATTAAACGCACAATAGAAATAGAGTATAAGGCAAATACACTATAAGAATTAGATTTTTGAGATAAATTTTATTATGGCGATGCATGTATTTCAACACTTCACCACAATAAATGGAGTCTTAAAAAGTCTTTGTGATGACAACAAGTCTTCTTAAATAATGTTTATAGCAGTAAATAAATCTTTTATGATAGTTTTACATCCACAAATCTTTTTTTTTTTTTTCTCCCGAACATGTTTTTTGTTATATATGCATATGTTAAAGGACATAAAGATCAATAATATATATTTCAACACACATAATTAACTTTTAATTCATTTTTTCTTTCAATTTTAGAGGGATAAATTTTGATGAATTGGAAGGGAGACTAATCCATTGACTTTTCTATCCTTCTTCTTTTCCTTTCTTTCCTTACCAAACATAATATTTATATTTCCTTACAATATTTCATCATTCTAATTTTCTATCCTTCTATGTTTTTATTTGCCAAAAGTAGAACTTACGTATGTTAAAGATGGGAAAGAAAAGAATCAATTTTCCGATTTATCTTGGAATAATATCAATTGTTAGTATGCTTTGGTGATATACACTAGCATTGCGTGTTTGAGGGTTTAAAACTTTAAATAGGTGGAGAAGAGGGAAGGATGCTTGGACAAATGCTTGATTCTTCTGATTACATATATGCAAGTTGGGCTCTTTTTTTTTAAGCGACATCTATGTGTGAATAGAATGAGAGAAATAGAACCAAAGCATATGAGAGCATATTTGACTTTACGTATTATTAGTTGCTTACCACGGGTATTGCACGCAAAAAATGAAAGGAATAATTTTTTTTTTTGGAATCACTAAAAGGACATGATGTGTGTGTGTATAAATAGGTGTCTAGGTGAAATGTCTTCTCATAGTTTTGTCATAAATACCATGCTATGTAATTAAGAAATTACAAGGTAAATTTAATCATAAGCAAAAGATATGAACACAAATAGCGAAACGTTTTGTTTCTTTAAAAAAATTGGATTGCAATTGAACATTATACTAAGGCTAAAAGATTAAGGCCCTGTTTGATTTGCATATCAAAAATTATTTTTTATTTTTGAAAGCAGTTTCTAAAAGAAAAGTTGTTTAACTAGTTATTTTTTGTTTTTGTTTTTTAAAAATTGAGAACAAAAATTGGATAGATTTAGAGAACAAGTTAGATCTGTTTTATGTGTTCTAGAACTGTTTTTGAAATCATATAACTAAATAAGTTCTGCAACACAAAAAACACCAAAAATAATTTTTTAAAACTCTTCCCAAAAATAGTTTTCGAATACTGTTTTTCAAGACGAAAGCCAAAGAAGGCCTAAATGATTTTACACTTTTAGAAGGGCCTACATTGAATTTCAACAATACTATTCAAAATGAGAGCAATTTTAAGAAAAACTTATGCAACTAATTTTCGTTCCTAGATATATATGTATGTATTCATGAGTATGTAAAACTTATATTGACATTACATTGTTAATCGAGAAATTAATAATAAGAATACAAGCGAAAATTTTAGATGACAGGGGTGTGTCTTTGGAGTTATGACAATGTATATATATAGAGTATAAATAATTTTTTTCTAAACAACAACAGAGTCACAAAAAGGTGCAAAAGTTTTTTTAATTTTTTTTTATTTTTAATATCATGACAATTGGTATAAATTGGCTTATGAGAAAGTAAGACCAATAAAATTACAGTCCATAGGAAGTACATGAGTCAGAAAAAAAGAAAAGAAAAGAAAACAATTTTAGTAAATTAGTTGCATGATAGGTTAGTAACAGTTAAATATCATATTTGAGTAGAAACAGTTGATATGGATGAATAGTTCAAAGATACATGATACTCACGATGTGCAATTCTAAAAGTAGATGTATTGCATGCTTCATCAGTAAAGATTAAATAGAAAATTGAGGAAAAAATTGTACACGAATGAAACATAACTACATACCAATATATCATGAGATAAGGCAGTAAGAATAAGGATTAGTTAAGGTGAGAGAAGTAGTTTTTTTTTATCCAAGAGAGATGTAGTTCAATGCAAGGCTTGGATTAATTGAACTTTTCTGATTTTTGAAGTTTTTTTTCTTTTTCATGCTAGGTATTTTTACGCGATACACAACATAACATATCGCCTAATTTAAAAAAAAAAAAATGTCGCCTAATTTAGTCACTGTTAATAAGATTTGGTTATTTTTTTAGGATAAATTACACTTACACACCTAAACTATCATTTTTTTTGTTGCTTTGTCCTCTCAACTGTTAAATTTTTTATATTATACCCTCAACTAACAATTTTGTTTCACATTATCTCAATTACAAATGTCTGTTATCTTTTTCGACGAAAATCACTAACGTGTCAGGGATAAAGTGAAAAAAATTACATAGTTTAAAGGACAAAATAAAATAAGTTTCTGTTAAATATGTAACAAACATTAATAAGTAGAGCACTATGAAAATAATGACATCGTTGAGGGTTCAATGTGAGAAATCTGGAAGTTGAGAGAATAAAGTGGAAAAAGGGGGATAGTTTAGGGGTGTAAGCCCAGTTTATCCCATTTTTAAGGGGTAAATTACACTTTACCCTATGCACTATTATCCTTGTTTCACTTTACACCCTCAACGACAAAATTTTTCACATTACACCTTAAAATATAAATTTTGTTTCATATCAATCCAATTGATAACGAATGTCAATTTTTTGACGGTAAATACGCATGCAAGTTGCCTGTATTGCTAATAAGCAAATGCTTATTACACATGTGTAGGTCAAAAATTAAGAAAAATACTGATCCATGACTTTGCCCTTTTTAAGTTTCAAATTTTCTTACTTTGGTCAATTTTCTTTTTCTTCCTAGCAACCATTTGGTTGCATAAGAGGCAAAATAAAAGTGGAACTAGGCACTTTGCGAGAAGTTCTTTTGAGTTTTTCTTCTTCTTCTTTTTAAAGATTTTCAAGTTTGTCGTTATCTATTGGAATGATATGAAATAAAATTAATATTTTAGGGTATAATAGTTAAGGGTACAAAGTGAAACAAGGATAATAATTTAGGGGTTAAAGTGTAATTTACTCATTTTTAAGTCAAATATTTTTTTCAAGTGTAAATTACATTTTGTTCTCTTGAACTATTATCTTTGTTTCACTTTGTACCATTAACTATAAAATTTCTTACATTGAATCCTAAAATATTAATTTTATTTCATATCACTTCAATAAATAATGACTATTAATTTTTTGACAGTAAACGTGCATGTAAGTGGTCTGTACTGTCAATAAGCAATTACCTTTTGCACATGCGCTGGTCAAAAATCAAGAAAATTATCCATCAATGACTTTGTCCTGTTTAAGTTCCAAATTTTTTTTCTCTGGCCTATCTTCTTTTTCTTTCCAAAAATCATTTGGTTGCAAAAGAGGTAAAATACAGTGGTACTAGGGACTTGACAAGAAGTTTTTTGGGGTTTCTCTCCCTTCTTTGATAGATTTTAAGTTTATCGTTATCTATTGGAGTAATATAAAACAAAATTGATATTTTATGGTGCAAAGTAAAAAAATTTATAGTTGAGGGTGCAAAGGGATAAAGTGTAATTTGCTCTTTTTTCAATTACCAAACCAATTATTTCTGCCATGTTTCATTTTTCTACTCCCCAAAAAATACACAAACTGATGATCTCTTGACTTTCTATTATCTCACAAAATACAAAACACACAAGAAAATTTTGATGCACAACAATTACACCAAGCTTTTGCACATAATTAATTTTCAGGATTATTTTTGTGCTACTGTACAAGGACATCATACCCTTGCCTAAAATGAATCATGCCCAACCACCTGGCTTGAAAATTTAATCTCTTCACCTATTAGCTTTTGACAGCAACCTCCAATGGGGTGGGTAAGCAAACTCAGGCAAGTTTAGGTAGCAGTAAGAGAATCCAGGACTCTCCTGAAGTTTCTCCTGCTTTCTTCTTTATAGCATTCACCTCATCAACTGGACTGCAAAATTTATTGGAAGCAAGCCAGACATGTTAGATATCCCCACTGTGCACAGTTATCTGAAACAACACATTGAACAATCTCTCTTTGGCTCCATTTTTCTCATGAAACCAGGAACCTTCACTGTCAATTATGGTGAAAGTAAAGAAGCACAAGCACTGGCTTGGAAGTTCACCTATGCAAAGATGGAAGATTAACCTTAACCTTAACAAAGAGCCACAAAATTTTTGTTTACCTCGCTGTTTAGGATGTGTCAAATGACCAGTAACTTCAAATGTTGGGGATATGCAGCAATAGACACTATAGTTGAAAACATCTGAGCACTCTGTGGCCTAAAGCACCTGCTTGACGAACATAATCCATGATCCAAATCTGCTCTAGATGTCTCCCATTACCTGAAAGACCATATTCGCATAGGATGGAGAGGAAGCAGAACAGGAACAGAGAGATTTGGACCCAAGTAGGACAAGCAATTTTCGTAACAGGCCATTTCGGAAATTCATCTAAAAGGTTGCAACAAGAGGACTTCCTAGGGGTCATTCATCATAGTATTACTCTCGCATAGTATTACTCTCACTCAAGTATGCTTAACTATAGAGTTTGATAGGATTCAATGCAGTACTGCTGGTCTGATTTCAACAGAAGCAGGCCATTTCAAAGATTAGAAGAATAACATCCACAAAGGATAGCAAGTTACTTCTTGTTTTCTGAATGAGTCAAGTCTTTATAAACATCAAGCAAGGGAAATGTTTTGCTAAGACGTCTGAACGACACTTCTGAAATTACATGCATTGCAAGGAGGGAATTTGCCAAGTCCATAGCCTCAGCTCTCCATCCTGCAAACCCAATCCCCTCGACTAATAGTATGTAAGTGGTTTCATTTGGCCGGCAGCCTTTTTCCACCATTTCTGCAAGCACTCCAATTGCATCATCAATTCTGTGAGCTTTGCATAATCCGAGAAGCACTATATTGTAAGTTATAACTGTTGGAGTGAAGCCACCACTGTCCATGTCCCCCAACAATCCAATCGCCTCATCAACCATACCGTCTCTGCACAAACATGATATTAGTGAATTATAAGTGATATCATCGGGATCAATTCCTTTGTTTATCATCTCAGAAACCACTCTCAAGGCCCTAGTTCTGTCCCCATTATTCCACAAAGCACTGATTGTTGTGTTGTAAGTACTCACATCCGGAGGAACCCCCATTTCACCAAGTTTCTCAAAAACTTCCAAAGCCTGATCAGTATTTCCAGTCTTGAACATAGCAGACAAGATTGTGTTGTAGTTCACAATATCCGGTAAGCAACCACTAGAGATCATGTAATCGAGGAAGGCAATCGCCAAATCTATTCTTCCCTCTTTGCAAAGGGCAGAAATCAATGGATCATAGGTATAAGTGTCAGGAGTTAAACCCTTTTCCATCATAAGCTTCAATACATCAATAGCCTCATCCAAGTTTCCATCCCGGCACAAAGCACATATTAAGATGCTGTAAGTAACAACATTACGCTCACAGCCTCTGGATAACATCTCTGTCAATAGCCTCTCCCCATCACTCCACTTGCCCTGATTCAGCAGTGCCCTTAACAAGATATTGTAAGAGATCACATCAGGTTTGCAGCCCTTATTAGGCAAACTCGAAACAAACTCAAAAGCCTGATTCATCATTTCTTCTCTGCACATTCCCCTAATGATTGCATTGTAAGTATACATATCAGGTTGAAGCCCTCTTGACAACATCTTATCTAAAAGCTTCATTGCTTCATTAATCCCACCTTCGAGAATCGTTGCTTCTATCAGAATGGTGTAAGTAATCACTGTTGGTTCACAATTATCTTCCAATAACTGATCAAGCATTTTCAATGCCAATCCCAACTTCCTCCTACTACAAAGACTCCCTATCATTATGTTATATGTAACCACATCAGGCGAAAAGCCTCGGGCTCTCATCCGATCCAACACTTGGTTTGCCGATTCAATTAGATTCAATTTGCAGAAGCCACTGATGAGGGCATTGTAAGCAAACACATCTGGTTCACCATATGACTCCAAAATTTGCATGACTTTAACAGGTTTTTCGGTATTTTTTGAACTGAAAAAGCCTTTAATGAGCTTTGTGCAAAGAATGACATCTGGTTTGTAACCCTTATTCACCATACATTCAAGAAAATAAAATGACTCATTGTAATTGCCTGCTTTGCAGGATCTGTTGAGCAGTTTCACTAAATGGGGGTCCTTAAAGTCATAAGAATGCAAATGGGCTGGCCTTGTTTCATGGAAAACCTTAGGCTTTTGTGGATTTTTAGACTTAATTTTGTTCTGGTTAGGACTTCTACATCTCACAAGTGGACTGTGATGAGAATATGATGTGGGTTTCAACTGGGTACCAAAGGGAAGGCACTGGGGAGAGAACTCAGCAGAAAATATAGTCATTGGTTACTGGATTTATGTTTTTCAGTGCTCATGGAAAATCATTTGAGAGAGAGAGAGAGAGAGAGAGAGAGGACCTGTTATTCTGCAGGACAACACGGGGGTAGAAGAAAGTTGGCAATTGCACTACTGGAGTTCTTCAGTCCATAACCCGAAAATACAATATACATTCCCGGGAGATATCAGCAAATCTAAAATGTTTTAGATAAGGTCACACATGGTTCACTAGTTGGGTATCGGCACCATGTTGGATAAGATAGGGAGTGAGGTCTTACTTTTTTTTGGGAAAATGATATTTAGATCTTATAGTTAGAATTAGTAGCAGTCCTAATCAATAGTAGAGTTCACTATTTTTTCTTTGGATCACTATTCATACAGGAGAGGAGGGCACGGAAAGAGTCGAACCTTGCAGGAGACAAGGATAAAAAGATACTAACCATTAAGTCATTCCTGTGTTCGAAGTTCATTATCAATCAAATAATATAGAGTGATTATATTAACAAATAAGATCAATAAATTAGATTTAACTAACATTGCTCCCTTTTATTTCTTACTTTTTCTAATTGTGTACAAAGGAATAGTTCAAAAAATAAAGTATTTAACTGACAAATTGTGCGTTTCAAAGTTTGTATTCATGTACAATTTTGAATGTATTTATCAAACTAATATAATTTTTAAAGTATATTTACCACACTTTTATTAAATAAGTATTTTATAAACACACTGTTGTATGATAGAATCAACTTTAGTGTTTTCAGATTTTAACTAAAAAGGGTGTTTATAAAAAGATTAAGTTAACCATAAAAAATGTATATTTCTCATGTTAAGTATTAGTTATTTATGCTGTATTTTGAAATAAATATAATTAAATTATCAAAAATTTTAACTTGATGCCTGTTCTATGTTTGTTTGCTATTTGTTAGGCGCTTGGAAGAAATTGACTATTTTGGTGTAATGTGAAGTAAGCAAACAACTAAGAAAGAGATCTGGGAATTGGAAGATGGATAGAATGTATGGTGTGTTCGGACGTACTGTTTATTCGTCTAGATGCACCTCAATTGCAGAACATGAAAAGAGAAGAAGTAAATCTAGATAGAAAATAATCTATGTTCGGATGCATGTCAAAAGTTCAGATTGTTTACATCAATTTAATAAAAGTTCTAATATGATTCAATTAATCCTGGATATAAATATACAACTTAGGAATGTGTTAGAGAGAAAAAAAAAACTTTTATTCTCTCATTGATTTTGAGTTCTTTAGCCTTAAAATCCTTCATCTGATTCTTCTTTTTCTTCTTCCTTTAAGCTCTTTATTGTTATGGATTGCTAAACTCCTAGTTAAAGTCAGAGGTGATACGTTTAATGAAATACAATATTTATTCTTGATCCTTATATGTTTTTTGATGCGTAATTCTTTTTTTATTATTTCTTATGGTTAAAAAAGTTTTTGTTTAGTATAATTTTTTGATTTGTTGTTTCCAAAGGTACATCAAATGCTTAGAATTTTGTTCGATTCAAATAACTAGTTTTGTATAATTTGGATCAATTAATTATAATATTTATTATAAATAGTTGATCTTGTTTCTTATATTTAGAAAAGAGGTTTTGGTTGTTGAAAACCTTGATTTATTTTCAACTCCGAACACATTAAATGCTTGAGATTCACATTCAAATAACAATTCTTACATGGGTTAATGCATCAATTATACTTTTAAATTTGTTTTCTATATCATCAGCACTATATCTTTCGATTGACATCAATCCTTAGTTCATTTTCAATTGAGTTATAAATTTGGTCAATAATAGACTTTGTATTTTTGTTAAAACTGGATCCCCGATGATTTAGTGTGTCTCAATATTATTTTAAACCGTTGAATTTTCTTTTTTCTCAACAATCAAATCAATCTACTCTCTAATCAATTTTTAGTTTCATATTGTTCTTGGTTCTACCATTTCCCATTGATCAACTTTGGACTCCTGCATATATATTACTTTACGACAACTTGCACTTGGATTTTTCACTCTTGAAGTTATAGCAATGTCGGGGAGTTGTGTTCGAAATAGGGAGCACCACATCGCCATCTTCATTAAGGTTTGATTGGTTTTGCGATTCGTTTCAAATTGGATAAACTCGTTTATTTTCTTTAGTGATTTTTTTCTCTACCTCTAACCCTTCTTTTTATTTTTTTTATGCACTCATGGCTCTGTGACCAAGGAGGGTGTTTAGTTAAGGTAGATTTAGATACTCTTTTTGGTAGTTTATTTGATTCTCATTTTCACTCTCACACACTTAACACAATGATTGGTGATGATAGTGATTACAGGGAGAATGAATTTCATAACAATCCACCCATGCAGACTTTGTGTGAATATAGGCAAGCCCCTCGTCATAGTTTTCCCTCATGCATTATTTTTTCTCTACAAGCCATTAGTTTCATTTTCAAATCAGGTATGATTCCATTGCTTCCAAATTTCACGGCTTAGAGTCTGATAACCTTTATTTACACATAAAAGATTTTAATGAAGTTTGTGCCACTTTTCATGACCAAACTTGCACCGAAGATGTGATTAGGTTAGAATTTTTTCCATTTTTCCTCAAGGATAACGTCAAGACTTGACTTAACTTTTTGAAAACAAGTTTGATAGACACATGACAAGAGATGCAAATGGAATTTTTGAAGAAATTTTTCACAATGTATACAACTAATGCTTTGAAAAAGTATATCATGATTTTTCTAAAAAAGACAATGAAACATTTTATCAATGTTGGGAGTGTTTATGGCCATGAAAGTTGGCGCACCATAAACTTTTTCTATAAAGGTTTAACTCCCCAAATGTGCTAATTCATAGATATGATATGCAATGGTGAATTTTTGAATAAAAACTCCAATGAAGCGTTTGATTATTTTGACCAACTAGCTGAGATTGCCCAAACTTGGGACACCACTACCCCTCCCAAGAGCACATCTAAGATTAAGCTTTCTGTGGCATCATCTAGTGGAGACAAGTATCACCTTAGAGAGGAGGATGAACTTAGTGCTAGGATAGCTAACTTGACTAGAAAGGTTGAAGTCGTGAAATTGAGTAAAGTCAACAAAGTCAAATCCATACAACAAGAGTAACTTTATGGAATTTGTGAGATCATGAGACACCCGACACATGAGTGTCCAACTATTCCCACTTTCAAAAAAATGTTGCATGATCAAGAAAATGTCTTGAACGATTTTGAAAAACCTTTCCCATCCCCATATTCTGAGACATATAATATAGGATGGAGAAATCATTATAATTTAAGTTGGAAGAATGATAATTATGCATCACCACCCCCCTCCTCAAGGATCTTCAAATTTTATTTCTTATAATCTATCACCTAAGAAGTCTCTTCAGGACTCCTTACAAACCTTCATGAAAGTCAAGCAACCATTAATAACCAAATATTGCAAGCTATCAATTATATTATAAACACTTTCACAAAATAGATCATTTCACTGAGCCAACAAGAGAAAGGTAAGTTTCCCTCTTAACCACAACCAAATCTACAAATTCAATTTAGTGTGAGTGAACCCAGTTCATCAGATACTCAACTTAAGCATGGAAGTCTATTACTACTCTTCGAAGCAAAAATTGTTGATAAATCTATTCCAATGAAGGACCACAAGCTTGAGGAATATTCCAAATCTTAGAGTAATGATGAACTTGACAAGCCTGAGTTAAGTAAATCTTTGAGATGTCCTATTTCCGCTCCATTCCCCCAAAGATTGAGATCACCTCAAAAGTCATATTTAAACTCTTGAATTCTTGATGTTTTCAAGTAAGTGAAAACCAATATCCTTTTGTTGGATGCAATCAATCAATTTCTTCTTATGCTAAATTTTTGAAAGATTTGTGTACAATTCAGTGTAAGCTATAATATAAAAAAAAAAGTGTTTATACAAAAACAAGTGAGTGCTATCATTCATCACAATGCACCACCTAAGTTTAAGGATCCCGATTTTCCTACAATTTCTTGTGTCATTTTGAACTTTATGATAGAGCAAGCTTTGCTTGACCTTGGGGTTAGTTTGAAACTTCTACCTTACACAGTTTATGAACATTTTTGTTTAGGTGAGTTTAAGCCAAACTCTATAAGACTTCAACCCGAGGGGAATATTAGGGAATGTGTTAGGTCAAATTGATAAGTTTTACTTTCTGAATGATTTCAGTGTCTTGCACACACACCCTGATTTGAATGCATGCACTCAAATTCCTATTATCTTAGGTCATCCATTCCTTGCAACTTTAAATGCTCTAATTTTGTAGAAATAGTGTAATGAATCTTTCTTTTGGCAATATGGCATTGGAGTTGAATATTTTGAATGGTTGCAAACAACCAATAATGATGAATTTGAGGTTAACGAAGTGGATGTGGTCGATACTATAGTGCAAGATAAATTTGATTTGTCATCTTTTTTGGATCATTTACAAGCTTGCTTGATTGATTCTTGTGAAGCTAAGTGTGATGAAGATTCTGAAATTCGATACTATAACTATTCGTTAAATTCTTCACATGAGCTAGAGGTTAATGAATGGAGACCAAAATTTGAGGAGTTGCTACCACATGGAAAGGTCACGCCATTATTAGTGGGTGGTAATGGATCCAACTTTGAATTAAAGCCTGATTGTCTTGACTTGGCTTTGTTATAAATTATTAGTTACGTCATAGTTTAGTTTTTATTTTATTCTATTTCCTTTCATTTTTTTAGTTGCTCACACTCTTCAGTTTTTTGCTTTGAAGACTTTCTTTTGCGTCACTTAAGGTGATATCTATCCCTCTTTTTATTTTTCTCTCTCGTGATTTCTCTTGCATCTTAAAAATTGAGGATAATGTACAATTTAGGTTTTTTTTTTTTTTGGGGGGGGGGGGGGGGAGTATAGAGATTCTTCTAGTTAGAGTTTGCATAGTTAGTAGTGTTCATTCAAACAAAAAAAAATCATAATTCCTTTGCAACGGTGGAAGTTTTCTTCCTACAATTCAATGCTTTGAATGATGGAACATCTGCCATGTAGCTTCGATGTTTTACCAAATTATTTACTTTGGAGTTTGTTATACTATCTCTTCTCTAAAGTGCTTCACTAACTTCAAAATTTGATTTTTTTTTTTTTTTTTGCACTTCACAATGGCCCCATGGAAGTAATCTAAGTTGACTAGTGACAAGTAGATACAACCTGTAAATCTTGAGAAAAAATAAGTGGAGACTTTTGACCCTTGTTATATTAAAGCCATTCATCTTTGGAGTGTTATTGCAAGCAAATTCTATTTTTCTTTTAAATGTGCATTATTTGTTGATAGTCTCATTATTCTTTCATTTTGGCCAAGAGCTAAGAAGCCCATCATTTTGAATGTTATACTTGATTCCTTTGAGTTTATGAATATAAAATGATCATATGAACCTTAAGGGATGACTTTAGGCTTTAATTGGATCGTTTAAGCCTTTAAAGCCTACCCAAAGTGTTATTAGTCGCTAGTTAGCCCTTTTAACCTTACATGAGCCTGTCTTTGCCTATTATTCTTTCCCTACTCCAATTGAGAGCATAACCCTTCCTATGTTTTTATCCCTTTACCCTTGTTGTCTTGAGAATTAGTAGGGAGTATTGTGATTAAAGAAAGGGCAAATGTAGTATTCAAGTGGATGACTATTAAAAAAAAGAGAGTCAATGATATGTGTACCAAGAAGAGAGGTATTGAAAAAAAGATCAAAAAAGAAAATGCCAAAAAAAAAAGAGACAACCATGAGAAGAAAATATTGATGGTTAGAAAAAACATATGAAAAGATGATATGCAAAAGGAAGTTTGATATGTGAGATTATTATGATCCAACTTGGTATCTTGACATTGATGCATCTTCTCACATGACTCTTTCATCAGGTATTCTCAATTCTACACCATCTTGTCTTGGTCATGATCAAATACAAGTTGGAAATGGTTACCTTTGGCCTATTTCACATATCAGTCATGCTCCTTTGCTTTCATCGTCTAAGTCCTTTAATTTGAAAAACATTCTTGTCATTTGCCAACTTCAAAGCAAAATACTCCCTATGTGCCAATTCACTCATGACAATAATTATATCATTGAATTTAACCCTTTTGGTTTTTTTTTTAAAGCACCTTTGGACGAAGAGGGACCTTCTAAGGTCCAATAGTGTTGGTGCACTATATTCCATTTCTCCCATTTCTGCTCTTGTTGGATCACTGGAGTCTATTTTCACAATTTCCACCATCTTTCCTCAGTTACGGCATCAACGTCTTAGTCACCCAAGAAATCATATATTATCATACTTTTTTTTTTTGGTAAGTAAGATGAAAACATTAAAAACCAAAGAAAATGTACAGGTGATACCATGGGATGGCTGATCTTCTGAATAGGGGAGAAGAAGATCAACCATCCCAACAGCAAAAAATACAAGGATTACAAATCCAAAAGGACTGAACAAAAAATGTACAAAACAGAACCTTATCTGAGCTTCAAGATGAGCAAAGCATGAGCAAAAACCATCCATAAAAGAAAGAAAGGGGGAAGCAGTCAGCAAACCAGTGACACCAGAAGCCTTAAGCATTGCCATCAACAGCAATCAGAAAATTGCACTTTCTTCCTTGAATGCCCAAAAAAAGGATCCTCCAATCCAAGCATCAGCAGGAAAGAAAGCATCAGGAGGCCACCATAATAAACAAGAAGCCTCACAGGAAGACCAGGACTCCAGGTGATATATTATCATACTTATTGCAAAATAAAGTTGTGCCTTCCTCCAGTTCCCATCTCAAAAAATCTCCTTGCCATGCATGCCAAGTTTGCAAGAGCACTAGGCTTCCCTTTCCCAATTCCAATCAAAATTATGCTCATGTTTTCAATTTTATTTATTCAGAAATTTGGACTTCACCATTAAATTCTTTTACTAATTTTTGCTATTATGTAATTTTCTTGGATGATTTTTTTTTGATCGGATTTCTTGGATGATCATTCACAATTTTATTGGGTGTATGCTCTTTGCGAAAAAAAAAAACTGAAGTCCTTTCTAAATTTTAGATTTTTCAGCAATTTGCTGCAACTCAATACAACACTCAAATTAGATCCTTTCAATGTGATGGTGGTCATTAATATAATAATCATAATTCTACGATTTTTAACATGTGTGGCACACAATTATGCATTTCTTGCCCTCACACTCATCAACCGAATGGTATGGCAAAGTGCATGCATGGAACCATTTTGAACATGATCTGTTCTCTTCTATTTCAAGCTTTACCCCCTTCCAAGTTTTTGGTTGAAGCATTTCATGTTGCTATTCATCTTCTTCTTATTATTCTACCCAATCAGGTCCTTATTCAGAAAGGCCTTGTCGCAATCTTACACTAGAGACAACCATCCTACACACACATTTTATCCAAACTTAAGTTCTACCAAATGCACACAAACTAGTACCTATGTCTACCATTTGCATATTTTTAGATCGATATAATGGCTACAGGTGTCTAAATCCCCTCACCAACAAAATCCATATATCTCGTCGTGTTACATTTTATGAGAGTTCTTTCCCATATTAGACTCTCACAAGCTCCACCTCTCACATTAGTCTCATTCTCAATCTCTTCCATTTCCCATGACCACCCTTACTCAATTCATATTTTCTGTTTTCACATCTATCCAGACTAACCCACAATTCGGATTTTCATCCATCTCCTTCTAACTGCCCAGCCAACTACTCTATCACAAACTCTTCCTCATCCATATCTAGCTCTACCATATTTACACAATAATTCAAATACCCACTTCACGTCTTTTGATTGAGATCTTCTACATTATTTTTTCACACAATTTTACTCTATGGTAGATCATTCACCATGTACTCAAGTTTGACCTACTATTCATGTGTAAACCTCTCACCCATACACGGTTGATAATTTATCATCGAGTGAAATTGAGTAAAAGTGTAATGGAGAGAATCTAAAACCTCAAATACCACATCTCTACTGATCATCACCATTTGTGCTCCTAGGTCCCACAACTTGTACCTCTGAACCCCTTTCTATTATCTGAGAAAGATACATCTCTTAGATTTTGGGTCAAGATTTGACCTTTGGATGCCCTCGATATTGTGCTTGGCAGATTTGAATTGAACCTTACACTATTTTCCCAAAGCACAATTTACCATTGAGTGAAATTGAGTAAAAGTGTAATAGAGAGGATCTAAAACCTCAAATACCACATCTCTATTGATCACCACCATTTGTGTTCCTAGATCCCATTGCTTGTACCCCTTTCTATTACCTGAGAAAGATACATCTCTTGGATTTTGGGTCAAGATTTGATCTTTCATCACTAGAAATATGAACATAAGTAGGACACTAGAATACTTCAAACATGGAGTAGTCTACTTCTTCCCCTGTCTATCCCTCATCTAAAAGATTCCCATCCAATGCAGCCCTTGGTGATCTATTAATGATGTAATAGACCATGTGCATAGTCTCGGCCCAAGAATTCTTTGGAAGCCCAACATTCATTCTCAAGCATCTATCCCTTTCTACAATTATTCTAGTGAACCTTTCTGGTACTCTATTCTACTAAGGTGTCTCACAAACTATAAGATGTATCATGATGTCATGCTCCTCACAGAACTTCATGAACTCAACGTCCTAATATTCTATCCCAGTATTTGTTCTGAGGTACTTAATCTTCTTCCCAATTTGGTTTTTCCACTTTAGTTTTTCATATTTTGAACTTTGTAATAGTTTCTGACTTATTCTTATTGAAGTAAACCTGAAACTTCCTAGAATAATAATCAAGGAAATTACTAAAATCCATATATCCTCCCTTTAAAGCTACTTTCACTACCCCCTAAACATTAGAGTGTATGCAATCCAGGATGCCCTCAATCTTGTGCTTGACATATTTGAATTGAACCTTACACTATTTTCCTAGAGCATAATACTTGTGAAAATCTAGCTTACATGATTTAACCCCCTATAACAAATGATTTAACCTCTATAACAACTTCCTTTTATGCAGCTCCATCATTGCATATGCCATAATAGAGTGTCATACGTTTTAAGCTCAGAAGATGTACCTGCAGAAACTCCACCTAAAATAGAACTCCCTACCAACTTCTAGATATTTCCTGCAATCATCTGACATTTCATAACAACCATGGAACCTTTGGTTACCTTCAAGACCCCACCTTTTGCCTTATAATTATACTTACTGGAGTCTAAGGTTTTGAAATAAATTAGATTTTTTCCTCAAATATGATGCCTAACCTCATACAAAGGTCTTATGATACCATCAGACATATAGATCCTAATTGTGTCTATTCTAATAAGTTTATATTATGCATCGTTATCCATTGGAACAGTACCATAATTTACCGGCATGCATGTGTCGAACCAGTCTCCATTGAGACGTAAGAACACGTAGAATCCAACATCAATGAGTCCACCATTTGATCTTAATTTGTTGAGATCGACATCACATCATCATAGCCATAGTTAGAACCTCGTATGCTAGATTTGCTGAATTTGGCGGTCCTTCTTTCTTTTCTTCCGTTCCTTTACCATTCTTCCACTTAGGACATTCTCGCTTTATATGTCCTCTCTTATTAACTTGAATCGCTTTATATGTCCTCTTCTTGGCTAGTTATTATTTTCTCTATCCGAAGACATTTATGCTCAAGTACTTGGTCTCCCAACTTCTCGAGCTGTATGGACCGCTCTTGAGACCTCCATCGCCTCTCATTCTAAGGCTCGCATTTTACAACTCTGAATGGAGTTACAATGCCTTAAAAAAGGCCCTAACTCGATTACGAAATACTTCTATTGAACAAAAAATTTGGCCCATCAACTTGTAATGGCCTCACGACGGGTCGCTAATGAAGATCTCATTCTATACGTCTTAGGCGGCCTGCCATGCGAGTATGGCCCTTTTCGCACATCCATCTATACTCTATTAGATGGTGTGTCCCATTCTTCCCTTCTTGGCTTTCTTCTTATAGAGGAATTTTGCCTCAACCAAGATGTTATTGCCACTGATTTTTCACTAGCTCCACCTATTACCAATGTTGCACATCATTCCATTTCCTCTCCCCTAAGGGGGCGGCCGTGGATAGCCCACTAATCATGGCCAGCCAGTTGACCATGGCTTTCGAGGTTTACGAGGACGTGTTCGCAATTGTGTGCGCCATCCATTCTCTGGCCAGTCACGCACCCACAACTCTTCATCCTCCATGTACAGTTCTTGACCCATGTGTCAAGTTTGCAACCGCATAGGCCATATTTCCCTCCGATGCCATAAACATTTCAATGAGGCCTTCAAATATGTGCCTCCCCCTCTTTAGCCCATGCTTACAATGCTACTACTGCTGCACCTTCGACAAGTAATTGGTATCATGACTCGGGTGCTACTCATCACATCACTTTGGATCGACTTGGCTAATCTCAATTTCATTTCTGGCTACCATGGCTCTAACACTATTAAGATAGGTAATGGGACAGGTTTGAGAATACATCACATTGGTTTGTCCACCATTAGTACTCCATCTACTGATCTTGCACTCAATGATATCCTTCATGTGCCACTAGTGCAACAAAATCTAATTTTTGTGATTAAATTTGCCAATAATAATAATTGTGTCTTCGAATTCTATCCTTCTTATTTTTGTGTCAAGTTCTTCCACACGACGAGAGTTCTTCTATGAGGACTGAGCAATAATGACCTTTACAAGCTTCATTTGACTCAAGATTCCAATAAAGTCGCATTTCTTCATGATGTAGTAGACCCATGGCATGAACATCTTGGTCACCCCACCTTTTGAGTTGTTCGCAATGTCCTGACGTAGCTTGGCACTCCGTTTCGACACATTAATTCTAGCCACATCTGTGATGCATGTCAGCGGGCAAAGAGTCAGTCTCTACCTTTCCCTCCATTTCCACCCCAGTTTCTGCACCACTAGAGATTGTGTACTTTGATGTTTGGGGAACGACATTGTTGGCTTTGTTTAGTGGCAACAAATTTTATAAAATTGTTATTGATGCCTTTAGCAAATTCACTTGGATTTTCTCTATTACAAATAAAAGTGATACTTTAGCGTGTTTCATCAAATTCAAGTCTTTGGTTGAAAATTTACTTCAAGCACAGATCAAATATTTGCACAGTGATTGAGGTGGTGAGTATCGCCGCATCTCTTGTTATCTTACCTCATGTGGTATTGGCCATCACCTTTCTTGTCCTGATACCCATTAAAAGAATGGAGTTGTCGAAAGGAGACATCGTCACATTGTTGAAACTGGATTGCCTTTATTGGCACATTCCACTGTGTTGCAACATTTTTGGGACTTTGCTTTTGAATCTGCAGTGTATCTCATTAACCGGCTTCCATCTAAGGTCATTGTCAATATGTCACCATTGGAGAAGCTCTTTCACAAACTGCTGGATTATAAATTTATGAAAGTATTTGATTGCCTCTGTTATCCTTGTCTTAGGTCGTACCGGGGTCACAAGTTGGACTACAGATCTACACCGTGTGTTTTTCTTGGCTACAGTCCCTTCCATCATGGCTATCGGTGTTTGAATCTAGCAATTAATCGCATTTACATCTCTCACGATGTTGTTTTCAATGAAACAATGTTTCCTTTTGCGAGTCCATCTCCCCGTTCTACCTCATCTAGCCCACAACATATTCCAGGCTTGCCCACTATACCTTTGTTTAACTTCCCTCCTACCCATACAATGCTTTCACCTCCTACAAACCCAGTTGTGTCGCCACCCTCACAATATTTTGTCCAGCCACATACTCTCGCTTCTACTGGAATCTTAGACCCACCATCACTGCCCACTACTGCTACAACCCCCTTCCTTCCACAACTGAGTGTGTCGACTCTTTACCTACCTTTGCAGATGGGTCCTTACCCAACTCCACCTTATTGCCAAATCCTTTACCATCTTCCTTCTCCAATCCTCTTGATACTCACCATCAAGTAGCCAACCTAACTCGTACCTGTCCAATGATCACTCGGACTCAAGATCTGAAAGTTGTACATGCTCAAACTAAATACCCATTACCTCAGTGTTACGTTGTCCACCCAACCACTGATCTTGTCCCAAAATTGGCCACTATAGCCTCTAAATTCCCCCACTGGCGTGTTGCTATGGTTGATGAGATTCATGTCTTACTCAAGAATGGCACATAACGCTTGAGCCACCTAAACCCAACCAAAATCTAGTTGGTTGCACATGGATTTTTTGCATCAAAAAACAAGCTAATGGAACCATTGAACACTACCAAGCTCGTCTTGTCACCAAAGGATTTAATTAATGAGAAGGTGTTGATTATACCTAAACATTTAGTCTGATAGTGAAACCAGTCACTCTCCGAACTGTTTTATGTCTGGCCACTTCTCATAATTGGCCTATTCGGCAACTTGATATAAATAATGCCTTCCTCCATAATACTCTCAATGAGGATGTTTACATGAAGCAATCACTGGGTTTTGTCAACTCCAATCATCCGCATTATGTTTTTTGCCTTTGGAAGTATTTTTATGGGCTTAAACACCCGTCACATATATTCTTGTTTATGTTGATGACTTTATCATCACAAGAAGCTCCCTATCATCCACTCGTGATCTTATCTCTCAGCTTGGCTTGGAATTTGCCACTAAAGATTTGGGTACCCTCAACTTCTTCTTGGGTATCGAAGTTGTCCATACCTTTCATGGATTATTGTTGTCCCAATGCTAATATATTGTCGAACTCCTCAAGAAATGTCATATGGATGCTGCTAAACCGCTCTTAAACCCCTTTGCCCCAACTGTCAAGCTTCGGCGTAATGAAGATGATCCATTTCATGATGCTCAATTGTATAGAAGTGTTATCGGTGCTTCACAACATGTAACCATAACCCGGATCGATCTCTCCTTTACAATTACCATAGTCTATCAATATATGCAACACCCCACCGATATCTATTGGACCACCATAAAAAGAATTCTACGGTATTTCAAGGACACCATTGATATTTGTCTTCTCATTCGTCGCTCCACAAATTTCATCATCTCTGCATTCTTTGACGCAGATTGGGCCAGTATTTTGAATGAACGAAAGACTAGTAGTGGTTATGCAATCTTTTTTGGACTAAATCTCACAAACAAAAAATCAGTTACTTGTTCAAACACAAAATCTGAATATCGTTCCCTTGCCAATGCTATCACAGAGATTACTTAGATTCAATCCTTATTACAGGAGCTCCATATCCACACAACTAATTGTCCCAGACTCTGGTGTGATAATGTGGGTGCTGCGTACCTCTCTGCACATCCGATCTTCCACAATTGAATGAAGCATGTTGAAATAGATTTTCACTTTGTCCATGATAAAGCAGCCAACTGAACCCTTGAAATTTGTTACCACTCGACCAAAGATCAAACTGCAGACATTTTCACCAAATCGTTGTTGACTCCTCAGTTTCATCTTCTTCGTGACAAACTTAGCCTCCTTAATGGGATGCTACACTTGTGGGGTCGTGTTAGAGATAAGGATTGAGTTTTTAAATTTCAATTTCAATTTCAATTGCATTCATTGTGATGAGGATAAGACTCATTGTGATAAGGATAAGACCAATCACCTCTTTATTGTAATTTTATGCATCATGTGCACATATCAAGCAATGAAAGTGTGAAAATATTTTCATTTGAGCGTTAAATCTTATATAGATTTATAATACTTTTAATTAACTAAAATAACCCTACTAAAATAACCGATGCCAACATTGTTTTCTAATTTAATAGTAACATTAATATTGTTTCTAATTATGACGGTTATATGGATTCTTGGACTACTGACTATTGGGATGTTTTTACATATTTTTAATAAATGCTTTACATCTTAAAGTGCCACATAGAAACCATAATTTTCCTTTCCCATTTGAGATTAAAGCTGAGAGTTGAAACCCAATTCAAGAGCAAAATCTGAGAGATGATGCGTGATGAGTAATTGGGCTTGTGTTAACATCAAGTGTACCTTTGAAGTTTTTTTAGTCAAATCTGAGTTTTTTAATTAACTCTAACTATTTTATTAGAAGGTTGAAACCACATTTCTTCTTCGAATGTACTATTACCCAAATCCCGACCCACGAACAGGTGTTTTGCTTCAATCTTAGGTGGCTTGATGTAATTTTTGGTCTAATTTAAAATTTTAGATGAGAGCCCATCAATGTTTATCATAATAATGTAAACAACATTATATAATTAATTAAATATTAAATTATATTTATTTAAAAGTAATTTTTCACACTTTTTGGGATATGAAAATATTAATTAAATTTTTATATTGAATTTTTGTTAATATATACTTTCAATAGATAAAATTGATGAGGACATGAGATGATTCGTGGTGGATATAGGTTTGGAGATAAGAATGATGGTGGATAGTCTATTTTTGTAAGACCCCATACTATAATTAAATAGGGAGAGTATTATCTTAAGAGTTCTTCTAAAATAACTAAAATAATGATAGAAACTTTGAATTGTTGTTGAAAGATTGGTCATGGAGATATGAGTTTCACGCGTATTGGTATCAAATTTAGTTTCGGAGACGTTTAACCTTGAGAAGGGTAGATAGATAAGTTTTTAAATGTTTATAGGTCAACATAACATTATCATTGAATCTGGGAGGTTGAGAAACCTTGGAGTAGGTGATATGGGTTATATTAAAAGTTTGGAGATGTTCCAGGGTTAAAACTTATTTTGGTGAGAATTCTTAAGAAATTAGAAAGCATACTTTAAGATCTATAAAAGTGTATTTCATAAAAATTTCATGATTCGACTTTTAAATAGGTCCAAATTGGGTTGGAGGTTGAGAGAGATTTTAGAAACTATAAGTTGGTAGCGTCCGGAAGCCAAGCCCACTATCCGGACACCAATTAGAAACATGATATTAGAAGTTGGTGCTGTTTGGACACCAATCCATAATTTGAATGCATCGTTAAAGCCCTAGTCAGCTTTTAGGATTTCCTCCTTTTTTACATTATAAATACCCTAAGGCCGCGTTTTGGAGTTTATGTACATTCTTTTCAACCTCAATGAGCATAGTAGAGACTTAGAGAGAAGAAAAGACAGAATAAGAGTAGGTCGAGCTAGATCTTGAAAGGATCAACACACAATCAATCGCACCAAACACCTTAGGAGTAATTATCTGTGAAATTAAGTAGGGTTCCTTTCCTTTTCCTATTCATTGAGGCTAGGGCTAGTATTTTGTAATTTTTTTATTCTAATTCTAATATATATGATAGATTTACAACTATTTTGAATTCATTTCAAATACATGCTGCATTTTCTTGAAAATATACTCGACTGACATCCAAATTATACGTTTTTAATTCAAAATCCTAGATCTTGAATATGTTCAAATTGATAATGTTTATTGGCAATCTCTTGCATGTTTTCTTAAAGTTTTTTACATTTTGAAAATTTTGGAACTATGTTTTGTGGTACACGTGGATGTTTTTAAAAAGTATGAACATTATCTCTTCTATGAGTGGGTGTGATGATCTTGAATACACTTGAACATATATCGCAGAGTGCTTAGATGAGTTTCTTATCTCGAGAGGTTTGAATGTTGAATCCCTGCAGGGATTGATTGGATGATTTGTATATATTTGGTGTGTGAATACTTGTTAATCAACTCACGTACATGAGATATTCTTGTTATGATGTTGTTTATTGAATGATCCATTCTATGATAAAATTTTTCTTACATATATCAAAGACTTATTTGAAAAGCTATATATGTTATTTTGTAAATTGAGACCTACATGTTTCATTTATTTTGTAACCCTTGTTTCGGTTAGGGAAAGTTTCTCTACTAGGCTAGTTTTGCTCGCCATTTCCTTTTACATTTTTTAAATTTGGGTATTGAGTGGATATTGGCTTGGGTGAGCACTAAGATTAGGAGGTTGAAGTAGATTGGGATGTGGATCCAGCTTTTGAGGCTTATAGATTTATTTATTGGTTTTAGTTTCATGGTTTTGATGATGGAACAATATTTATATCTTTGAATATTAGTTAGTTAGGTCAAAGATATTTGCTTTAATTTAAGATTTTGGGATATAACCCTTTAATGGTTGATGTATGTTTTGGAAGTTTTCTTTAGATGAAGTTGAAGATTTGTGGTAGTGATTTATTTTATGGTATTTTAGTTATGCTTTCTCGATTTTAAAGGTTATTAGTTAGATCATGTCTATTGATGGATTTGGAGTATTACAATTTTAGATTTTGCAATAACATATAACCTTATGCTCGCTAACACCTATTTCAAAAAAAGAGATAAACATTTAATAACTTTTTAAGAGTGGTTTAATAGAAGTCAAATAGATTTTTTCTTAAGTAAAAAAATAGATTGCTTATCATACAAGGACTGTTAGGTCATTGCAAGAGAGAGTTTGACCACACAACATATGATAATGGTACTAGATATAAATCTCAAAACTCATTCAAGAATATGAAAAACCCAAGAATTAGGTGGTGGTGTTTAAAAGGAGAAAAACTTGTTTGATTTAAAGCTAAAATTCTAAAAGAAGCAATATAGAATTTAGAAGATGAAATTAATGTAATGTGGAATAAGATAGCGGGAAGTATCAATAGAGGTTCTTGGAGAATCAAAAAGTAAGGGACCGATAGCTTAAAAAACTTAATGGTGGAATAATGATCTCTAAAGTAAGATTAAAAAAATATGGTATAAAATCTAAAAATGAAGAACATTTGTAACAATATAAGCTTGCAATTGAAGAAGTTAAAAATGCAGTAAGAGACACTAAATATATAGCATATCATGATTTTTATTCTAAGCTAGATACAAAGGATGGAGCGAGAAATGTATATATAAAGTACGATATTACAGACATATCTTCCAGAACAAAATTTATTTCTTCCGTGGTTGATTATGTCCCTTAAATCTTGGGATTGTTTGCATAATTCTAGGTTCATCACATTCCTTAAATCTTGGGATTACACTAGATCACTGTTGTATACTTTCGGATAAATCTGAATGTCAATAATACATAATTAGTGTGATTTTCTGAAATATGTCCATGGTATCAGAGCGTACAATCTGCCTCTCTATCCATTACTTCTTCTTCAATCACTTATTCAAGGCTTCTGTCCCCACATCTTCCTCTTCTTCCTCATCTGCTACAGGTACACTTACAGTGCCCAACATAGCAACACTTGTCTCTATTAAATTAATAAAGACCAACTATTTTCTTTGGAAAAAGCAGATCAAGCCTTTTCTTATTGATCAAAATTATTGACGTTTCATTGACTGATCTTACCATTATCCACCTCAGTTTCTCTCAAATGATACTTCCATGAACATGACTCCAAATCCTTCCTATACTACTTGGATTCAGATGGATCAAACTCTTATAAGCATGATCAATGCTACCCTCATTGAACAAGTTTTCTCTAAAGTTTTTGGACTCTCTACTTCTCGCTAGATTTGGGAGTGCCTCAAACAAAATTACTCTCAACTATTGATGGTAAACCTAAGTACTTCTCATGTTTATCTACAATTGGAATTTGTTAAGATTCAACTACATCTTCCCTCTCAGTTATACTCACGTTTGGGCTAAAGACTAAAGTTGATTTTGAGATATTGATGCATTGATGCAAAGCTTTTTTATAAACTGTTAACACATCATTGATGGTGTGGCAGCTACTCACAATAAACCTTGCAAATAAAAGACTATCATCTGTAAATAACAAATACAAAAATAATGGATCTCTATAACCAACCTTGACGCCTTCCAAAAATCCTCTTTCTTGCTTGTTCCTTAGTAACGTTGTTAGACTTTCCAAACAAAGCAAAAAAAGATAAAGCGACAGAGGGTCACCTTGTCTCAGACCCCTAGATGGCCTCACAAAACCAGTCTGCTCACCATTGAGTATAAGTGAGTATGTGACAGTTTTCACACAAAATCATAACCACTTCAATCCAATACTCTGCAAAATCCATCTTTCTCATAATGGCCTCTAAGAAAAACCATTCAACTTGATCATATGCCTTTTTCATATCTAATTTAATAGACATATACCCCTTCTTGCCTTTCCTCTTATTCTTCAGGAGATAATTCAACTCATAAGCTATTAACACATTATCAGTTATTAGCATATGACACCTTTAGAATAAGAACAATATGGGTGTTATTAATTGAGGAAACAGAGCTTCAGGAGTTTAAGACTTGTAAAACCAGATTCGTCACATCTTCACCAACTATGCTTCAAAATTTTTGATAAAAGAGAGGGTTCATACCATTTGGTTTAGGGCCCTTTGTTGGATGCATATGTTGCAATGCCTCCAATACCTCAATTGGACAAAATTCCTTTATGAGATAGTGGTTCATTTTAGCAGTTACACTTGGCTCTACACAACTAAGCACTTCCCCAAGATCCAAACAAGTAGGCTGATTAGATGTGAACAAATCATGGAAATAATGCACAACTTTGGCCTCCATCTCTACCTAATCAGTTATCCAATACCCATACACATCATATAGGCCTTTGACAGTATTCAAACACTTCCTCGTACTTCCCTGGTTATGAAAATACTTCGTATTTTTGTCTCTTTCCTTTAGCCAAGGGATTCTATATCTTTGTTTCCAAAATAGCTCGTTAGCCTCTGATAGTTGATTCATACTGTCATTGATAGATCTGAGTTTCACTTTATTTTCCTTTGTCATCTTATTAGCTTGTACTTGAGAAAGTTTGGCTCTATTCATCTCCAATTGATGGCCAACATGCACAAGTGTATCACTCTTCCACTTCAAAAGACCAATTATGCAGCTCCTGATTCTCTCATCAAAACTCTACTTCATTGTGGAGTCTTCATAGCCTTTCCAGCTTTGTTGGATTACATCATAGCAGGTAGGATTAGTAAGCCACATAGACTCAAAATGAAACCTCTTATTTCATCCCTTTCTACCAGATATTCTTTCTTCTGACTTGATCACAAGGAAAACTGTAAAATAGTGGTCAAACTCCAATGTTGGGCTATGGATCACTCTACTCTCAAGGAATTTTTTCATCCAATCCATTATGCCCCATACTTTATTCATTCTTTCCTTAATTGAAAAAGGAACTGCACTACCATTCCATCATGGATAAGTGTAACCTTGGAAGCCTAAATCCACCAAATTGTCTATAGCATCATAAAAATATCTTTACTGCCAAATTTGCCTATTTGCAACCCCCAATTTTCTCATCATTTGAAATAATCTCATTGAAATTCCCACCACAAACCCATGACAAACTCGAATCGAGAGAAAGCCTCCTAAGTAATGCCCATGAATTCTTGCAATTTGTTATTACTGGATGTCCATAGAACCCCACAAGCGCCATTGGTCATCTGTATTCTCATCAATAATCGCTTCCACAGGGAAATTTGAAAAACTCTTCACACTAACATTGACATCTCTGTGCCATAGTAAAGCTAGACCCCCAGCTCTTCCATGAGAATCCACTATCAAACCTTGGGGCATCCCGATGCATCTCTTCATATACTCAAATTTAGCAGAAAACAATTTTGTTTCTATCAGGAACTCCTAATGGGGATTTTCCCTTTTCAAAAGATCTTGAAGAACACGAACTAATCGAGGATTCCCCAAACCTTAAAAGTTCCATGTAACACCAATCATGATTCTCGACGGGACTGCACAACAGTCGTTGCCTATATTGAAATAGAGGATGTATTACTTGGAGCTTGTAATTTCTTATTAGAGAATAACCCACCAGTTGTATCACTTGGCCTTTGCACATCTGACCACTTTCGTTTCCTGCCATCTGGTTTCTCAATAATATTCCAGCTTTCCTCTCTGTTTGGAATATTTGTCTTCCTTACCCATTTTCCTTTCTCCTTCCTAGATGGTTTTGTCGGGATTTCCGATGAAGAGTCTTGAGGAGCCTTGTGTTCTTGAGATGGACCTGTATTTGTTATTCTTGTACAAGGTTTTTTGTCCCTCAAATTTTGAGGTTTACTTTTTGAAGAGTTCGCTATCAGAGGATTGTAACAAATCATAACAGCCTGTTAGTTTCTCTAAATTTGAATTCATTCAAACTTGTTGTTCATTAGATTTAGGAAACAGTTGCCAACTACTCTATATTTTAGGATCTCAAACAAATGTTTGTTATCCCACTTGTGTATTTAACTGTTGCAAAATGTATATGAAAAATACGATTGATTTCCACCATCTTTTATGGTATCAGAGCAACCACAAATGGTATAAGTCGATCCAATTTTTTTTTCTTTTCCTCTTCCTCTGTTCTTCAACACTCATGGCTACCAAATTTGACCTTTCAACCATCCTCAACACTAATGAACCACACCAAATTCTTATCAACATCAACTTTGCTGCTCAAGCCCCTCTCAAACTCACCTCTAGTAATTACCTCTCTTGGAAACTACAGTTCCAAACACTCTTCATTGGCTATGACTTTCTTGACTATATTGATGGCTCCAAACCATGTTCGCCAGCCACCTTGACCCAATCCAATACAAACCTACCCAATCCCAATTACATTCTATGGACCAGACAGGACCAGCTGATCCTCAACGTTGTCATTGGCTCCATCTCACCCATCATTATTCCCTTCATAGGTCAAACCAAGAGCTCTAGACAAGCCTGTACAATTTTAGCCAACACCTATGCTAAGCCCTCTCTTGGCCGCATCAAACAAATCAAAAACCAAATCAAGACCACCTCCAAAGGCTCCCTTAACATTACTGAATTTATGCAAACCATCAAAATTTGAACAGATGATCTTGCTCTTCTTGTAGCCTCCATTGATGAAGAAGAAATCACAGACAAAATTCTAGATGGTCTCGGTGATGATTACAAGGAATTAGTTCACGTTGTCCAAGCTAGAGATATGTCCATCACTTTTGAAGAACTTCACGAAAAACTCCTCAATTTTGAAGCCTCTCTTCAAGCAATCCCAACCGAGTCACGCCAATTTCCAACTACTGCAAATCCTACATCCCGAACCAACACCAAAAATTGGCGTCCTTCTCAACCACAAGGCACTACCACCACCAACTGGCACCCATCCTTCAGCTCAGCCAACCGCCAACCTACTGCAACCAATGCAGAACCTTATTCATCACAAGGCTCTCGCCATCCTCCCAGACCATACCTTGCTCAGTGCCAAATTTGCAGGATTCAGGGTTACACTGTCAAATGTTGTCCATCATATTGACTAGTACCAGTTCACACTTCTCACACATCCAGCTCTTCTCAACCTGGCACACCATGGCAATCAGCTCACCTTGCCACCAATCCTTCCACCGCACCATCATGGCTTCTGGACAGCGGTGCATCTCACCATGTAACATCTAATCTGAGCAATCTTTCACTACATGCTCCAAACATTGGCACTAATGGCATCATGATCGGAGATGGCTCTAATCTTCCCATCACCCACACTGGTTCCACCTCTCCCAAAACTCCTCACAGTACATATAAATTAAACAATGTTCTCTGTGTTCCATATATGAAAAAGAATCTAATCTCTATATCACAATTTTGCAATTCTAACAATGTTTCCATAGAGTTCTTACCATCCACTTTTCTTGTGAAGGAACTTCGCACCGGGGCAACACTGCTGAAAGGACGAACTAAAGATGGTGTATGTGAATGGCCAACCTCCACTCCTTTGATTGCCTTCTCCACAATAAAGACCACTTCCTTTGACTGGCACCATAGATTAGGACATCCTACTTTTCCAATTCTCAAACATATTGTTTCTAGTAATCATTTAGGCTTATCTTCCTCTTTATCTCCTGATTTCTCATGTAATGCTTGTCTCTGCAACAAAAGTCACAAATTGTCTTTCTCCAACTCTATAGTTGTCTCTACTATACCTCTTGAAATCATATTTTCAGATGTATGGACCTCTCCAATTTTCTCAAATAATGGATTTAAATATTATGCAATCTTCATTAATCACTTCACTAAATATATATAGTTTTACCCACTCAATCACAAATCTGAAATCAAAGAAGTATTTATAAGATTCAAAGCCATTGTGGAAAAACACTTCAATTTAACCATCGAAACCCTATACTCTGACAATGGTGGTGAGTACATCTCCCTAGCTCATTTTCTTTCCACCAATGGTATCTCTCATCTCACCACTCCACCTCACACACCTGAACACAACAGTTACTCCGAAAGAAGACATTTTCATATAGTCAAAACAAGGTTTGCCCTACTCACTCATGCTTCTTTACCCCCTTTCCCACTAGACCTATGCCTTTGCCACAACCGTCTGCCTCATCAACAGAATGCCCACTCCCACCTTAAATCTCTCCTCACCCTACAACAAAATATTTCTCACAACACCAAATTACTCGAAACTAAGGGTCTTTGGTTGCTTATGCTACCCTTGGCTCCGACCTTACACATCACACAAACTTGAATCACGGTTCAAGCCTTGTGTTTTTCTTGGGTACTCTCTCACTCAAAGTGCATACTATTGCCTTGAACCTTCAACCCCAATAGATTGTAATTAATCCATATTGAATTCCGAATGGATCAACAATTGGAGGCCCACTTCCACCAGATTCGTATCTTTAGTTAATTGTTGTTCTCTCACTTTGCCCATTGAAAGAAGTCCATCTTATAGTGGGGGATAGAGGCCCAACGTATTGATAATTGGCTCCCTCCTCGCCTAGTGAAGTAGCTTATCATCTGAGTGATCCACTGATTTAGTACACATGTCGGATTGAAAACACTCTTATGGTCAAGCATGATCGCCACTTCATTTGAATTTACCACGTTCCTTAAATCCTGGCATGAATCATTCTCAACACCATTCGTCATAACCTCCAAACCAACCATCGTGACATCCTCTTGCTCAATTACCGACTGCCAGTGCTAAAAAATACATGTCAAATGACGAACCATTGCAACAAGCCAAGGCCCATACTGACTGTAATTCTATTAGTCCCCACCTCATTTGATTCTATTAGGGAACATACCTTCGCTATATGCCCCATCATGCCACAATGGAAACACATGAAAGGCAGTCTTTCATGCTGGAATTGGGCAAAACTTAACTTTCCTTCCTGATTCTTGAGTTTGATTCCCCGCCGAAGAGGTTCTAGAACATTAAGCTCCACACGGAGCCACAAGGAAAGGAGAAAATAGTAGAGAAAGACCTAGCAACAGAGGCCTTGTGAAAGGCTCTCAAGAAGCTTTTTCCTTCACTTGAAACTTCTTTAATCTCAAATAATTTGCAATTTTAACAACTCCCTAAGATTGTAAGAGCCATATACTTCGTGTAACATTCCCACAGGAGACCATTTAGAAAAAAAAGATTCAAACTTCATTTCTTCTATAGCTTGACTTTGAGACCATTTCCTAAAAATCAATAGTTGATTGTTGAAACACAATGGTCCTTGATTGAGAACCATCTACATATCCTTATCCTTCTAGTAAAAGAACTGAAAGATATCAGTTGAAATTTTACTAATCTTTAAACCAGAACATTTCCACACACTGGATAAAGTACTCCTCAACACTCCTATGTTGGCATGTTTATCAGTAAGAACTTTGCTGTAAACACTTTCAGTACATTCTAGAACACCATCAATGATATCCTTCTCCTTAAACTCTAAAACTTTTTCTTTTGCAGAGGTCAAAGAGAAGGAATGAAGTTTGCCTATTAAATTATCATCCATAAGATAATAATGAAAATAGAACCAAAAAAAACAAGGAAGAGCCAAAACATAGAAGCCAACTAGGAAAAATGACCAGAAAGAAGACAAAAAGGCCAACAAAGACAAAGAGACCAAAAAGAAGAGAAAAGAGACGAAAAAACAAACCACAATTGACAGTACAGATGAAAAGAGAGATTCAATGGACAACCAAGTAATCCAAATGACAAATTAGTAGATCCGGCGAATATAAATGACAAAAGACAACATTTAAACACTTTGACTTACACAAAGATCTAGAAAGCATCCATTAAAAACCTAAGGAGAGAGACTGACAACCTCCACTAGGTAGAACTCACAGATGTTTTATGCATTATTCAATTTAAGAAATACTATATAATCTAAATTTAAATTTATATCTCAAATAAAATGGATCATTAGATGAGTGAGTCTTATCAACTTTTTTAAATGAGATTTACTAATCCAATAGTCCCCATTCATTTGGGGGATGTAAATCCTCTCCATTACTCATTCCTTTCAATTTTTCTCAATACAGTGCTAAATGAGTAACATGTGTAAAATTTTGAATTTTAATGGACAATTTTTTCTCATTCATTTTATTATTGGTAGAGTGCTAACTATTATTAAGGAATTTTCCCACAAAGAAAAAGTCTTGTCCATTGAAATTCAGAATCTTACACATGTCACTCATCTAGTATTGTATTGAGAAAAATTGAAGAGAAGGGGTAATGGAGGGGATTCGAATCCTCATTTGGGATGCAAATTTGGTTTGGGTTACATAGCACCAATCTCAATTTTTTAAAAGGTAAATATCATAATTAGACCTTTAAACATTGCCTCATATTTTAAAATGGTCTCTGAATTTTTAATTGTCTCAATTTAGTCCCTCAACTATTAATTTCGTATCAATTAAGTGTTTTTCTTTTCAATTTCAGCCATGAGAACAAACAACACCATATAATGTGGACAAGCACAAACACATGGCTTGACTCTGTTTTTTTTAACGACTAAAATTGACAGAAAGATTTAATTAACACAAAATTAATAGTTGAGAAAATAAATTAAGAAAATTGAAAATTCAGAGACCATTTTAATACAAAAGACAAAAATTATATTGATTGTTCATTTCTGTTGGTTTTGAAAGCTCAGATCTACCCAACCTTTTGTTATCCATGCTTAGCAAATAGAAGAATATATGACCAATCCATTGTCTACCTGATCATATCGAGAAAAATAAAAAATAAAAAACTAAAATTATAGTTCAAAATAGTTCACGTATAATACAAGTGTGCAATAACTAGTTACTACCAAAAAAGACAAAACATGTCAATGGATGCAAATGTTCATACTACAAGAATCTTGTCTTAACAGTCCTCTTCATTATTTTACGTCCATTCCCGTAAGCATGCTCATACACACAACCAGTGTCAACCACAACCGTCTCTTTCCCCCTCCTTCTATCTTCACTTTTAACCAATTTAATTGCCTCAGCAAACTGAAGATCGATCGTCAAGAATGCACACATATCAATGGATCATGCAAGTATGAAAAACAACATCCACCATTTTGTAATTTGAACATATGCCATTACCCAATGAAGGCAAAATTTGGGTCAACAAGTCATTAATTTAAACGGATTAAAATATGTAAGAATAAAATTTTAAATTAAAGTACATTTATCATGCCATTATGATAACCAAGAAAATCTCCTTCCATGGTTTAGTTCTAACACATTTCTAATCATCATAGAAAATTTATTTGTTTCCTTTTCACTCTCCCCATCTCTCTGTCTCACTCTCTCTCTCTCTCTCAAGGCATTATACTCAGTTCTAGAAGAGTACAACATAAGCCTTTGAACTACAAAATAATGTTTAGTTCAAATTAGGTGCAAATAGCACGCCACTTTTTGAGGGAATTATTTGCCACCAAAAGTCACTAATTTTAGTCCAACATATGCCTTCCTTTGGTCACATGATATATACGTTTTTCAGGTTTTTTCGTTACTTGTGGTGGAAGGACGCTGGCAGAACGGTTTTACTATAACTTTTTTATGATAACAAATAAATTCAGGTCACATGTTCACATTATGAGGCGACAAATAACAAGAGTTGACAACTTATATGACAATGGGGTCCAATAGGATCCAGTGGGATTAGTTCAGACAATAGTGTTATGACAGCATTCCAAAGCCACTGTAGGCATCAGCATCTCGACTTAACTCTAACACTGCAATAGGCCCCCAATGATGCGACAAACACCCAGAACCTCAGTAGGTACCTACACCGTGAAGAGTGGGAAAATGGACCCTTGACTGAGGACAAACAAGAATAGTACCGCAGAAATTCAGGGGTAACCTTGGTGTGACTCGCCACCCCCATCGCAGAGAAAAGACACAAAACTGGGACTTCACAGTTGATAGAATTTTTTGTTGTTTGTGGTGTTCAAAAATTATAAAATTACTTATTAAAATTTCTGAATTTGAAACATGTAACAATCAATTATGAAACAATTACACAAGAATAAACGAAAGAGTTACAACAAGCTTACGAAACAGAGACACAAAAGAGTTATTAAAATAGAGACAGTGTCAGTATTTTGAAGTTATTTTTTTATCGTTTCTTTTATTCTTTTGTAACTGTTTCATACTTGATTGTTACATGTTTCAAATTCAAAAATTTCAATAAGTAATTTTACAATTTTTAAATACCACAAACAACAATCTTAAGACAAATTTCAGAATTTGTATAGTTGCTTATTGTGTTTCTGATACATGTTTTAATTTTTAGACTGTTCTAAAATATTGTAAATTGTTAAATCTTATTTTGTTTACAATCTGTGATTTTTTAAAGAGACTTGAAAATTTGTGAAAAATTACATATTCTATTTATTGTGTTTAAATTCAAACAGTTACACCAAATTGTTACAGTTACACCAAACAATGACTTTGTTTCTGTGTATATTTTAAACAGTTACATCAAATAGTTACTTTGTTTCTGTGTATGTTTTAAATAGTTACACCAAATAGTGACTTTATTCAATGTATGATTTAAACAATTACACCAAATAGTGACACCATACAAAACCGATAAAATAAATTCGAGAAAATCTGTCTTAAATGTTAATGTTTTTCTATTTTTGAATAGTTTGTAATATTTGTTTATTAGAAATTGCTGCAAATGATAATACTATTTCTGCTACTACAAATCATGTTGTGCCTGTTTTTGTTCATACTCATGTGTCTCATGGGGAGAAATCCGAAAAGTTCAATGGGAATGATTTTAAGAGTTGGCAACAGAAAATGCTGTTTTATCTCACTACGTTGAATCTTGCAAAGTTTCTTCGTGAAGATGCTCCTGTTTGTAGTGAGAATGGGGCCGACCGCCAAGTTGTTGTTGCGGTGGATGCATGAAAGCACTCTGATTTTCTATGCAAAAACTATATCCTCAATAGATTGGATAACATATTATATAATGTGTATAGTGTAATCAAGACGACTAAAGAGCTGTGAGAATCCTTGGATAGAAAATACAAGACGAAGGATGATTGGATAACATTTTATCGTTTCGTTTATTCTTGTGTAACTGTTTCATACTTGATTGTTACATGTTTCAAATTCAGAAATTTCAATAAGTAATTTTACAATTTTTAAACACCACAAACAACAATCTTAAGACAAATTTCAGAATTTGTATAGTTGTTTATTGTGTTTCTGATACATGTTTTAATTTTTAGACTGTTCTAAAATATTGTAAATTGTTAAATCTTATTTTGTTTACAATCTGTGATTTTTTAAAGAGACTTGAAAATTTGTAAAAAATTACATATTCTATTTATTGTGTTTAAATTCAAACAGTTACACCAAATTGTTACAGTTACACCAAACAATGACTTTGTTTCTGTGTATGTTTTAAACAGTTACACCAAATAGTTACTTTGTTTCTGTGTATGTTTTAAATAGTTATACTAAACAGTGACTTTATTCAATGTATGATTTAAACAATTACACCAAATAGTGACACCATACAAAAACGATAAAACAAATTCAAGAAAATCTGTCTTAAATGTTACTGTTTTTCTATTTTTGAATAGTTTGTAATCTTTGTTTATTAGAAATTGCTGCAAATGATAATACTATTTCTGCTACTACAAATCATGTTGTACTTGTTTTTGTTCATACTCATGTGTCTCATGGAGAGAAATCCGAAAAGTTCAATGGGAATGATTTTAAGAGTTGGCAACAGAAAATGCTGTTTTATCTCACTACGTTGAATCTTGCAAAGTTTCTTCGTGAAGATGCTCCTGTTTGTAGTGAGAATGAGGCCGACCGCCAAGTTGTTGTTGCGGTGGATGCATGAAAATACTCTGATTTTCTATGCAAAAACTATATCCTCAATAGATTGGATAACATGTTATATAATATGTATAGTGCAATCAAGACGACTAAAGAGCTATGAGAATCCTTGGATAGAAAATACAAGACGGAGGATGCCGGAATAAAAAAATTTGTAGTGGGTAGATTCTTTGACTACAAAATGGTGGATTCCAAGACTATCATAAATCAAGTTCAAGATCTTCAAGTGATCCTACATGAGATTCATGCCGAACGGATGGTGCTTAGTAAATCTTTTCAAGTGGCTGTGATTATTGAGAATTTACACTGTAAAATTGAAAGGATTTCAAAAATCATTTGAAGCAAAAACACAAAGAAATGAAACTTGAAGACTTGATCGTGAGATTGAGGATTGAGGAGGATAATAGAGTCTCTGAAAAGAAATTTGGCAATTATTCCACGGCGTCAAAAGTACATGTGATTGAACAGGGACATAAAATCAACAAGAAAATGAAGTATGTTGGCTAGCAAGGAGTCAAGAGTGGTGATTCCAAAAGGTTCAAAGACAATTGCTTTGTGTGCAATAAACCAGGGCATCGTGCAAAGGATTGTTGAAACCGTAAAGCATAAGGGAACCACAAGAGGAAGACTGCCCAAGCCAATATAACCGAGGTAGAATAATGTTTTGAAAATATTTTTAACCTAAGTTTTTCTGCTGTAGTCTCTGAAGTGAACTTGGTGAGAAATACCAAGGAAGAGTAGGTGGACACCGGGGCCACTAGACACATATGTTCGGATAAGAAGATGTTCTCTTCATATGAAGCAATGAATGATGAAGAACAACTCTTCATGGGAAATTTCTCCACTTCCAAAATTGAAGGCAAAGGAAATGTTATATTGAAGATGACTTCCAGAAAAGAACTTACTCTCAATGATGTATTACATGTTCTAGAAATTTGAAAGAATCTTGTGTCTGGATCATTGTTGAGTAAGAAAGGTTTTAGGTTGGTTTTTGAGTCTGACAAATTTGTATTCACCAAGAGTGAGATTGATGTATGTAAGGGATATATGAGCGATGAGTTCTTTAAGATGAATGTACTGACAATTGTATCAAATTTTAATAATAAAAACACATATTTTGCTTATATGATTGAGTCTTTCAATGTATGATATGATAGATTAAAACATGTTAATTTTGATACTATGCGTAAATTAATGAATTTAGAATTATTGCCTAAATTTAATATTGATGCAAATCATAAATGTGAGGCATGTGTTGAATCAAAATTAACTAGAGCATCATTTCATAATATTGAAAGAAGTACTGAGCCTCTAGAATTAATTCATAGTGATACATGTGATTTGAAATATGTTCAAACTAGTAGAAAGAAATATTTTGTTATATTTATTGATGATTGCTCAAGATATTGCTATGTATATTTGATAAGGAGTAATGATGAAGCATTAGAAAAATTTATGACTACAAGAATGAGGTTGAGAATCAACTTGGTAAAAAGATTAAGACAATAAGAAGTGATCGAGGTGATGAATATGATGCAACTTTTGATCGGTTCTGTCAAGAACATAGTATTATTCACCAAATTTCTGCGCCTTATACATCTCAGCAAAATAGAATTGCTGAATGTAAAAATAGAATTTTAAAAGAGATGACGAATGTCATGTTGATTAGTTTGGGATTACCTCAGAACTTGTGGAGGGAAGTTTTGCTTTCAGCAAATTATATTTTAACCCCACAAGAAGTTAGACAAAACCCCTTATGAATTATAGAAATGAAGGAGTCCTTTCTATAAATATTTAAAAATGTGGGGATGTTTGACTAAAGTGATGATTCTTATTCCCAAAAGGATTAAAATAGGACCTAAGACTATTGATTGTATATTTATTGGTTATGCAATAAATAGAAGTGCACATCATTTTCTCATGCATAAATCTGATATTCCTGATATACATGTCAATACAATCATTAAGTCAAGAAATAGATCATTTTTTGAAAATGTCTTTCCTAGTAAAAATGCATGTGATGAGAGTTCTCTTAAAAGAGCTCATGATAGTGCGACTAGTAATATAGACAATGAGTCTATAAATGAAGAAATTGAAGAGGCACTTAGACGCAGTAAGAAGAGAAGGACTTCCAAGTCCTATAGTCAAGATTTTTTAACATATTTGTTAGAAAATGAGCATCAAAGCTTTAATGCAGTGATGTCCACTCTTGAAGCACCTATGTGGAAAGAAACTGTAAACAGTAAAATTGAATCTATCATGCAAAATCACACTTGAAAATTGGTAGATCTTCCACTAGGGAGTAAAGTAAACCATTGGGGGTGTAAATGGATATTCAAGAGGAAAATGAAAAGTCATGAATCAATTGATAAGTACAAGACTAGACTTGTAGCTAAAGGTTACAAACAAAAGGAAGGTCTTGATTACTTTGATACATATTCTTCCGTTACGAGAATAACATCTATTCATATGTTTATAGCTATTGCAACATTGCATAATCTTGAAATACACCAAATAAATGTGAAAACAGCTTTCCTTAATGGTGACTTAAATGAGGAAATTTATATGGACCACCTGAAGGGTTTGTTTCTTCAGGACAAGAGAAGAAAGTGTGTAGACTTGTTAAATCACTTTATGGTTTAAAAGAAGCACCAAAACAATGGCATGAGAAATTTGACAAGGTAATGATGTCAAATGGTTTCACAATTAATAAATGTGATAAATATGTTTATGTTAAATACACAAATAATGTATATGTCATTGTTTGCCTATATGTGGATGATATGCTTATTTTAGGTAGTAATAATAATATTATTACAGCTACCAAGAAAATGTTATCCAGTAAGTTTGACATGAAGGATTTGGGTGTTACAGATATTATACTATGAATTAAAATTTCTAGAACATCTAGTGGACTTGTATTATCTCAAACACATTACATTGAGAAAATACTTGAAAAGTTCGACAACGATGAAAGCAACATTGCTAGAACACTAGTTGATATAAATCTTCATTTGTCTAAAAATACTGGCCAAAACATATCAAAATTGGAATACTCTCGTATTATTGGAAGTTTAATGTATGTTATGAACTACACTAGACCAGATATAACATATTCAGTTAGTAAATTGAGTAGATATACAAGTAATCCGACAGTAGACCATTGGAAGACAATTATCAGGGTTTTTAGATACTTAAGATATACCTTGAAGTTTGGATTGCACTATACAAGATATCCGACTGTACTTAAAGGGTATAGTGATGCAAAATAGATATCTGATATGAAGGATACAAAATCCACACGTGGTTATGTTTTTACACTTGGTGGTGCAGCTATATCTTGAAAATCCTCTAAGCAAACGTGTATTGTCATATCCACAATGGAATCTGAATTTATTGCCTTAGATAAAGTAGGAGAGGAACCTAAGTGGTTTCGCCAATTTTTAGAGGATATTCCAATATGGCCTAAACTTGTGCCAACAATATGTATACATTGCGATAGTCAATCTGTAATTGGTAGGGCACAAAGTGACATGTATATTAGTAAGTCTAGACATATACGTCGTCGACATAATACCGTTAGACAATTGCTTTAAAATGAGATTATTTCTATTAATTATATAAAATCAAAAGATAATCTAGCGAATCCGCTTACTAAAGTTTTGAAGAGAGAACAAATAAATTGCACATCGAGGAAAATGAGATTAAAACCTATGACACAAGAGTTACCTTAATGGCAACCCAACCTAGTTGACTGGAGATCCCAAGATCTAGATTCAAAGGGATAATCGAATTATGCGTGATTCAAAAAAAGCACTAATGAGATAATATCTCTTATCTATTTCTATGATAAATTAATGTTGCTTGCAGAGTTTATTAGGGTAAGTTATGTTTTTAATGACTTTTATACCTTGGTAAATTCAAGTGGAATATCGCAGGATATTCCTAATAGGAGTCACCTATATGGGTTTGAAGGGGCCGCTTCTATGAGAATTTGTAAAGGCTGAATTCTCTAAAGCACTCATGAAAATCAGGAGTTGTTCAGGGCCAAAATGAACATAATTATGAGAACCAATTGTGTTAGAAAAGAGATTGTGTGAAGTCTATTCGATCTGATTTATCAAACAGTTGAACAGTTCAAGACATCATGTTCACTATTTAGCCGGTAAATCTAATGGACTTTTACTAGGAAAGGTTCAAGACCAAAAACTATCTATTTCGATGCACGATCTTTTCAAAGATGTACTCTCTATAGTGTGTCAGCATTATCATTTGCATACTAACAACCAATTTTTCATTCATGTGGGAGATTGTTGGACCAAAACAGTTTTTAAATGTAAAAATTGAATTTTTTGGTCGATTTTGAGCCTAAATTCAAGTGAAACTCGTTTGTTATTTTGAACCAATTTTCGTGGGTTCATATTCTACTATGTGAGGAGAATAATGTAGTATATTCACTTGTTCAAATCGAGTAAGAAATAAATGAGAAAATAGGCTCCAAAGTAACCCTCTTAAAATGTGAAAATAAAGGAAATGAAATGTGGGATGTGACACCAATCCCACATTGGTTGAGGAAAAAATTCAACATGGACATATATAGGCTAAGTTTGCTTCATGAGATTGGGCCCCAAGGAGAACCACAGTTTTATGAGCAGAGTGAGTACCTACATGCCTTCGGTTCAACCATACACGTGTGCACGCGCTGCTCGTCCGCCTCGCCTCGCCACGCCACGACCACAACTTGACCCGGCTGGGCTGGGCTCGGGTATGGGTGTGGGTTAGAACAAATCCTATCTTTTTGAAAAAAATAAGAACAGTTACTCAAGGTGTCTACTGGCTGTTGTGTCTTGTCATTCTGGGTTGTGTCCTTTAGTAAGGTGATTGTCCGGTCACCAATGTGTCTATAAATACCTAGGCTCATTTTCATTAATTTGATTCAATTCATCAGTCCATATTCGACAATAAGGCAGATATTAGAACATATCATTTTTGGCATTAAGACAGTGTATTTAGAGAGTACACAACACGATTTTGGTTCGCTAGACGAGCAGATTGGAGTGCTACTTTTGTTCGTGTAAAGATCAGTGTATTTTGGGAGATAGATACTCGGTTTTCGTAAACACCGTGTGTGGGGGCGAAATCTGTCTTAAGGACATAGTGTCAAACACTAGCCTTGATTTACCTAAAGTTCAATAACAGTTCCTGTTCTGCAATCGGGTTAGTATTTTTTATAGTTTAAACAAATAGTTCCGTGTATCTATTTGCTGTTACTATTTCGTTACCCTGCTATAACTTTTTCGTTTTTGTGTAACTCTTTACTGTAACTATTTTATTATACTTTGCATGGTTCAAATCAGAATTTTTAATAAGTGATTTTATAATATTTGGCACACCATAAGCAACATTTTTATTGCTAACCTATTACACACCGCTACTCGGCTCACCCACTAGACTAGGAGGAGGAGTCCCAAATTAGGTACAGGGCGAGATGACCATCCTCAAAGGAAAACTGAGCAATGGGAGTGGACTATCTTGATCGTCAACCTTGACCTGGGGCAAGATCTTGAAGGTTTAGTCTGCTCAAATATGCCTCCTAGTGTATGACTCATTGGCCACTGGGATGTGCTTGATTGAGATCTATAAGGACACCTAAGGTAATTGGAATTGGTGGCTGAATGCTCGAAATTATATGAGTTTTCTTTATCGGACACCTTGACAAAGGTCTTGAAGAAAAGTTCAGAAAGGGAAGGGAGGACCCCAGGTAAAAGCGCTGGGGGTATCACGTACATGACCCTCTCGTAGTCATGGTCCCGTGACGACCAGATGCGATCATTAACCTCGGGAGCCCTCTTTCGTCTCAATTGTCGCACCTCTCCGAAGGCAGCATCTAGTTTGCGTTTGGAGAAACGTCACATTTTCTTAATTAATGTTTGAACACGTGGCTCATGGTTAGTAGTCACTAATATTGCCGCGGTCAAGACAGTTGTGAGTTGGCGCAAGTGTTAGAGGGTTGCGACAGGTAGCCCTTGGGATAACCCGACATGCTTGGACACTGTGTTATAAATACCCGCATTAATATCCTATTGTAGAGGAAGGATTACTACTTGGCTAGTGAGAGCATTTATTCTCTCCGCCTACCCTCTGCCCAACTAGTTGGTCCCTTCGTTGATAGGCTGCTCGAGTTCTTTCTATGTCATTCACCTTCCTACTCATTCCCTTCAATTATTCTCAGCATAGACACGTGTCAACCTCTTTTAACTCTACGCTTATACTTTTCATAATTGAAGGGTTTGATTGAGATAAAATAAAATTTAGGGGTTTAATTAAAACTCAAGGCAAATGTTGATTGTCCAAATATGATTTTTACCCTAGGGTATTAAAAAGCACAAATTCCTTGTCAATTTATATTTTGGAAGAATGTTTGTGCAGCCAGAAACAAGCACCGTGGACATTGTCTCTATGCGACAACTCTGGTGGCTTCGATTATCTTTTCAGGTCCTCTTTAATTATGACTTAATTTTTTATTAAAATTTGAATAAAAAGTTTGATGCAAAACAGTCCAACAAACTCTTTTTACTTAAATTATTTTAAAATTTTCTATATTCTCCCAAGAGTTCATTTTCTTATCCAAAATTTCTCAACTTCTTCCATAAAAATCTCTTTTTCATTTTAAATATCCATTTACTCTCAAATCTCTTTCCCTCGCCGTTGCCATCACATTTTAACCCTTCTTCAAACTTAATTTCAACCAATATTTTCTATAATTAAAATTTTATTATTTAAATTTTTTGCCTGTTGTTTCTTATATTTTTTTCGTCAAAGATTAAAAATATTCATAATATGTAATTGCAAAATTTGAAAAAAAAAAATGAAATTTCAATCTAAGCTTGGCCAATGATGCTCGTGGTGATGATTGGATTTCAAAGATTGTCATATTTTTTGTACTTATCAAATATGGTTAAATAGAGATTGAAAATAAGAAATAGAAAAAAAAATAGAGAGATAAATTAATAGAATAGAAAAATATATAAAAATTAGAGGGATCGATTAAAGAGGGTGAAATATGACTTCGATAAATAGAGAAGAATGAAATATGATAATTTGAACATAAATTTAAATATTTATTAAATTGCTTGGAAATTAAAGTTTCTTAATTTAATTGAGGTAATATATCATATAATTAGTTCTTAAACTCTTATTTTAAGACAATTCTAAATTTTCAAGTGTCTCAATTTAATCTTTCCATTATCAATTTAAAGTCAATAAATTCTTTCATTCATTTTAACCATTAAAACAAAAAGTTACACACGACATGAACAACCACATGACAGATAAATGAATATGTTTTTGTATGTTTTAATGACTGAAATAAATGGAACGATTTTATTGACACAAAATTAATAATTGAAGGCTAATTTGAAACAATTAAAAATTTATAATACAAATTGGATAGATGGAAAATTTTTGTTGGCACGAAATTAATAATTGAAAAATTAAATTAAAATAATTAAAAATTTATGAGACTAAATTTTAAAAACAATTATTATATTTGTTCTTTAATTTAATATGAGTTTGAGTATATCGTTCAAGCCTTTTTTTAGGCGTAAGGTTCGGAGATGCCTAACTAACCGAGGACGCGTGTATTGTGAAAACAAACAGAGACGAACTAGGTCGATCTTCGTCCATTCCAAACATTACGGTCCCTTAGACAAGGTGTCGTAGTCAAGACAGTGGATCTTTTGTTCTCTGAACTTACAGCCACTTGCCCTCGCTATGACGGAGCGTCTTCGCTCTCCTTCTCTCTCTCCAGAGTTGGAATCAATCGAGATGATTGAAGAAAACTCATTGATTGAAGCAAACCCATTTGATCTTCTGAACCAATTAGAGCAAATTTTGGAGACTGATGCCAAAATGTAAGTCCGTATATATATGTATATGATATGTGGATACTGTTGATATCAAGCTTGTTAAGATGCCGAGTGAGTTCATGTTAAAGTACATCAAAAGTGAACCTATGTGATTTTCTTATTTGCAATTTTATGTGCTATTCTATTGTCAGGCATGGGCGGATCCAATTTTTAGACTTGGGCCGAATTCATTGGACGAGGGTTTTTCAGAAAATAGAGAAAAGTTTAGACGGGAGAACTCTTTGTGAGGTTCATTTCATAAATGCGTATCAAACTAAGAAATCGTCAAATGTTAGTATCAGGTTTTAAGCTCCTGTATGGAACATTGTGCTATACTCTGCATGTAATTGAACTTTAGGGCAATGGTTACGAATATTTTTACTTCAGGTTTTCCTTCTTCGATACACATCATCCGTATCCGACAATTAATAAAATATGTAGATACTTCACGGATAATTCTAAATATGGAGCAATATGTACAATTTTTAATTTTAATTTATACCCCCTTCACGGATAATTCTAAATATGGAGCAATATGTACAATTTTTAATTTTAATTTATACCCCCTTCTTTCGAGTTCACTTACAATATAAAATATCAACAAACTTTCATTTTGAGGACACAAGTGATTTTTAAGTAGTATTTTGAAGACACAAGTGATTTTTAAGTATTATCTATTATTACATGTCAAAAGAGTATAAAAAAAAATGAGTCACTTACACTATAGTCTAAAAAATAAATATTTGTAAACAAATCAACTAGTTAAATGTAGTTATGATTCCTTTAATTGCCCATGCTTATTTTATGAATATATCATAATGAAACGATATGATATCTTTTTTAAGATAAAAATTCTTAATTTTACTTACTAATGTTAAAGAATTATTGAAAATTGTAAATTCTAAGTCATTAAATAATAGTAAAATATGAAATATATTTTATTATAGACGTATTTTGGCCGTACCTGTATCTGTTTTTTTAAGTTTTGTTGTATCATTATATTTGTATTGTACTGTACCCGTATTAGGTATCCATATCCATGCTTCCCAGTTAGGAGGCACGAACACGTTTGCCATATCCGATATGATATGGACATAGAGATGGCAAAGTTAAAAAATATAGGTCACGGGTATAACAAAGATACGGCTAATTAAAATAATATAATATATTTTTAGATAATAATATAATTATAACATATTAAAAACAACTTATTTTATAACAATATTAATAATAAGATCTAACAAATATTAATTTTTTGATTAAAATTGAAGTGAATTAAAATAAACATCCACCATTTTCATCGAACATCATTAACATTCATAGTATATATTATATAACACACAAAAAAAAAAAAAAAGAAATTACACCCTTCTTAATAGTTAATAGTTATTTTTTTTAGAAAAAATATTGGCCGTGTCCGACTAAGTTCACCATTCAAGACACTTCTAATCGTATCCGACATTGCCACGACACCCCTCGGGAAGTATCTGTGCTTCCTATCATGCTTGTTAAAACGCCGGGTTCAAGTATAGCCAAGGTGACTTTCTTATATGCGAATTCATGTGCTATGATGTTGTCAGGCATGGATGGATCCAATATTTAGATTTTGGGGGGATTAGTTGGACATTTTTTTAGGAGGGTTTTAAGGAAAATGGAGAAAAGTTTAGAGGGGAGAACTCCTGTTAGAGGATCATTTCCTAAATTCTATATCAAACTAAGAAAATTGTCAAAGTTAGTGGGGTGGACTCACCCTCCCCTCCTGTTATTAAAAATTGTGCCTTACTTTGCGTGTTACTGAACTTTGGGTCAATGGTAGTGAATATTTTCACTTTCATTTTTTCCTTCTTCTGCATTCTTTTCTATATTTTTTTTTCTCAATTTTGTTGCTTCTCACTGGTGAAAACTTATGCATATATGAAATAGAGAGCCTTGTGTGGACAGAAGGGCTTCTCAAACTTGCCATATGCCTTTGTGTCTTTGACATTATACGATATGACCTCCTTCTAAGTGCAAATTATATGGCCTAGCTATCTCTTTTTTTCATTGCAAGTCAATCTGATAAGTTTTTCATCTTTAGATTTCAAATTTGCCAAAAATGTATGTTTTTTGATAAATTAAAAAATGTTCATGGTAATAAGAATGCATGTTGATTGTGTCATGGAAAAAAAAACTATTTAGTGTAGTAGTACATGTTATCTAAACCCTGCATTATTCATCTTCTCTTCATGCTTTACCATTTGAGATTATCTTTTGCTCCTTTTACTCCTTGCTGTGGCTATTTTGTTCATTCTAGATATATTTTGATGTTCCTCTGAAATTGCTATAAAAATTTCTGTCATTTTAATTTGTAATTTTCTTGGTCATAATAATTCTGTTCACCATCACTTGCACCCAGTGATGAAGTGGGGTTCATTCATCCATCCCAGTTTGTTGCATTGATTGAAGAGGCTGGTGGTCCATCCCTTTCATCTGTCGGATCTGTGCTTCATTCTACAGATGGGACCATTAAATCAAAAATATCAGAAGTTAATTTTTCCAAACTGGTTTTCTGGAGTAAAGACCATAAGTTGGGCATCTCAACCCTGTTTCTTCTTCCATTATATAATGCAGCCAAAGATGCATTTATGGCCGCACTAGAACAGTATAAAATGCTTAGCAACTTGTATGGAAAGAAAAATGAATCAGAAGATGGAAATGCAGTGAACTTCTATTCCTCTTCTCTAAACGCTTTCGAAACTGAAGTCATGAAGCATAGCAGGGCAGTTTTGCTGCTAAGCTGTGATTTTGGCACTGCATGGAATGCCAGGTTGGCTTTTCTCTGTGTCCTGTTCATACTGATAGCTTTATCTTTTTTTTTTGTTCAGTTGGCCTTCAATTATGTTGCTAACACCATTTCTTGAATTTTTGATGGATACTTGTCTTCTACTTGTGAGGAACCTTTTTTCCAACATATTGATTTGTTTGCTCTGCCAATTGACCTTTCCAAAACTCTACTATTGTTAACTAGTACAGCTGTGACTTATGATCTACTAACCAATTTGCCAGATTCTTCAACTTATATGATGTACTATTCTTCACCACTGTCATACCTGGGTGAGAAGATATTTATAAAATCTCTTGTTCAAAGTAAAAGCTCCAACTCTCTATTTTCACTTGTCCTCCTCCGGTTAGGAAATGTTATGGCTTCTTATGATAATTGGCGGCAAAGAAAGGTAAAAGTGTAATTCAGAGCTACATTTGCCACACTCATGCAAAAGAAAAAAAGAAGGAAACATTTTTTTTTGGGTGCTCCTGACAAAATTTATTTTGGTCTTTTTATTACTGATTCGACTTCCATATGGACTTTGCCTAATTTATCTCCTCTACCATCCTTAAGAATATATAGCTGTGAATTTTAGCATACTTTGTCAACTTGGTCTATGTTAATTTAGATGCTATTTACCTGGTTAACTACTCTAAAGTTCGACACTGACACAAGGTGTCTGCACATGCTGAACTGACAGCATGGGTTTAGAATACAGCTGTGGGGCCATCGGTAGTTAGCATGAAGTCCAATAACAATGTGGGTTATTTTGCTTAGGGCAGGAAATGTAGTTTAAATTCAAGTGTCCCTTACCATCAGATGGAATTGTTTACATGGCATCTGATGGCCCAGGCCATGGAGATTTGCTGGCCTCAAATTTTACTGCATTTGTCGTTACACAACCTGTGAGAACATCTCAATCTGCCCAGTTTTCACATAGTATTCTGAGTTATGTCTTTTTATTCAGTGGCCAGTCTAGATTATGACACCAGGTATGTTGTTTGTGCCATGCAGGAAGCTAGTTGTGTCAAAGAAACAACACTTTCCAGTATTTCTGGATGAACTCCTGTTGTCAGCACTTGTTCTTTCATATTCGCCAAAAAGTGAATGTGCTTGGAACCATAGGTAACATGCGTGGATAGATTTCTTCATATTTTCTGTAGGCAATTTAATGCTGTATTATCCTTGGTGGACTGTCTCCCATAAAAGCTTTGGCTTCATTTGTACGGCAGGGAGTTTTTCTATGTTCTTGATACGCTGCTTTCAAGATATGTATGATTTTTATGTACAATTACACTTCTAGGTACATTTGACTTATCAGAAAGAATTTCACGATTTTTGATACATGTGTACATAAACACTGAAATCCTTTGGTATGGACATCTTTTACTTTTGGTGTTTCTTTGAGCCCAAGTTTTATTAATTTCCATTACTGATAGGCGGTGGGTGATCAAGATAATTGCTGGAAGGTGTTCAAATCTTCAAGAGATTATGGAAAGGGAATCTGAGTTAGTGAAAAAAATAGCTGAGGTTTAGTTTTCAATTCAGGAACTGGTGCATTTAAATATCCAAGTCTCATTAATTTATTTTTTTTTGAGTTCTTAATTATTTCAGCTGTTGTATTTAGGCTTTGTACATGTTCCTAAGAAGTGTCCTACTCCTTTTTTCTTTTCCTGCAAAAATTGTTAGCTTCCTTTTCTCCTGTTTTTATGGCGTCGATCTAGTGTTTGAGTTTTGTACTTTCCTGCCACATCTGAATTTGAAGATGGAGATTCTTTTGTGGAAAAAATATTTGGACTGGAGCAAAGGAAGATCATATCATATCTGCCAAATATTCATATGGAAAAAAAGATCTTACATGTCAAAATCCATGTTCTGTCCTATGCATATTCTTAGATGTCTTAATGCAGCAAGTAATATTGGTTTACCATAATTTCACGCTATGAACCAATTGTCAGGTTGTGCTTTTGTTGGGTGCTTGTGTGGGAGGTGCTAACCAGCAATAGTTTAAGCCAATTTCTTTTCTGGGTGAACGTATCCCTTTTAACTTTTACTTTGATTACATAATTGAAAGAAGAGAGAGAGAGAAAAAGCTATAGCAATAGTTACAAGAATCTCTCTTTTTTGGGGCTTTTTTGGAATATGTTATAGAGTGAAAGGATACGGATGGAGGTGGAGAAAATGGATTATGGGATGTTTGAACTCTATGAATTTTTCTGTTATGATGAATGCAAAGCCTAGAGGTAGATTTAATACTTTTAGAGGATTGAGAAAGGCCGAGATCTTATACAGAAGGCTAAAAGTTGTGATTTGGTGGAGGGCTTTAGCTTCATATAGTGGGAAGGGATAGAATTTCGATTTCTTATTTATAGTTTGCTGATGATACAAAATTTTTTTTTAGAGGGAGAGGAGGGAAAGTTGTTAAATTTTAAGAATATTGTAGAGGTGTTTGGTTTAGTTTATGGTTTGAAGGTGAATATGTGTAAAAGTGTACTTGTGGCCATTAATTCAAATCAAGAAAAGATTAGTAGCTTAGGGGGACTTTTGGGGTGTAAGGTAGGAGAGCGATCTCCGAAGTATTTGGGATTACCATTGGATGAGAATCCACTATTGTTATCTTTTTGGGATCTGGTGGTGGAAAAAGTTGGAAAGAGGTTATAGATAGGTGGAACAAAGCTTATATATCTGAAGTGGAAAGTATGTCTCTTGTTCAGTCAATTCTATCTAGTATTGCCACACTTTTTATCTCTATTCAAGTTACTAAGTAGCTTTGAGAATTGGAAAAATGAGGAATTTTTTGTGAGAAGGTAGTGGAAAAGGGAGAAATGATCATTTGATTAGTTGGAGGATGGTGTCTAGATCAAAGGAGGTCTTTCAAATGGTAATTTGAAAGTAAGCAATATTGTTTTGGTAGGTAAGTGGTTTTGGAGGTTTCTATTGGAAATAATTTCTTTACGACATTTAGTTATCAAGAGCAAATATAGATTAAATGTTAACGGATGAGACACTGATAGAGTTGAGAGGGGCAATTTCCGATACCCTGGGAAATTCATTTCTTAGGGTTTGATGATTTTTTCATAGGAATTTGGATTAGTGGTGGATAATGAGAGAATTTGTTTTTGGGATGATGTTGGTGTAGGTGAACATTGTCTTTCATTTTTGTGTCCTTATCTTTGTCATTTATCCCGTTTTCGTAATCCATTCATTGTGTCTATGATTCGTTCATATATATCTTCATATTCTTGGAATTTTGATTTTCATAGGAATTTTGATGATAGAGACACCATTGATTTGATGTCATTCCTTGATATTCTTAACATTGTTATGAATAATTAATCGGATGATAAAATAAAGAGAATGTTATCCTACATCAGGAGTCTTTTCGCTTAGATCTTTCTTTAATTCTTTGGCGGAGGAAAATTCTTAATCCTACTTTTGTTACTGCATTGATGATATGGATGGTTAAAGTACTTTTAAAGGTGCAATTTTTTGTATGGACAGTGCCAAATGGTAAGATTAACATTAATGACATGCTTCATAAAAGAAGCCCTCATACTTGTCTTTCCCTTTAGTGGTGTGTGATATGTAAAGGTGCCGGTGAGAGTGTTGATTATTTTTTTTTTACATGGCCGTGATACTTTGAATTTGTTATTCAGGAGAAAAAGACCATGTAAAGGTGCAACCTTTTATACAATGACATTGAGGTAGTACACCACTTGAAAACTTGGGTACCGTTTCCTACAAATAGGCTTTTGTGGGCTAGGATTTTTGAAGTACAAGAAAGAGTTTTAGGCTTTGTCATTTGACAAGAGTATGAGGTCCATTTTTTCAAAGGTGGTTAGTCAGGAGAGGTTTAAAAGTTGGTTGCTGAAAATTCTGGCCACAGCTTATTCAAGAAAATAAAAAAGGAAAATTTTGGTGAACAACTGTTTGTGGGCTTTGTTGTTAAATCACGGGCCAAACAGGTAGTGGAAAGGTCGATGGTTGTGGGTTTGAGGGAAGTGCAATCTAAAATTTGAATAGCAAATCTGGTTGCAGGAAAGAATGATGAGAAAATGACATGACTGAGAAAATTAAAATTTTAAGAATCTTAGCATGAATCCATAGGCTTCACTTCAAGGGTTAGAATCGCACTATAGCAAACCTGAGATTCAATGTTTACTCTTTTTTTTTTTTTTCCGTGCTTTGCATCTGTCAAACCATATACTAGTTTGTCCATTAATTTATAACCTGGTGACTATGATTAATGGATGTGTATAACCACTCTGGGAAATGGGCCTATGACTAGGCTGGCGTTGCTTGGATAGATACGAAGTTATGTCTGTGCTGAGACCTAATTGCCTTGATCATCTCAATCTAGAGCAAGGATCAAAAGTTTATTTCTGTGCATAGGTTTGGTCAGCTTGAAAACGAAGACATTTCAGAAATTCATTGGAAACATTCCGGAACCAGAATAAAAAAAAATTAAAAATTTAAAAACTTATTTGCCAAAACATTGGTCAAAACATTTCGAAACACATTTAAAATTGAAATTTTGATATTCAGTCTCTAATTCATTTTGGTTCTGGGGAAATAAAAACATTTCGTTCGTTTTGGTGGAAAAGTAACGGAATTTTGATCCTTGATCTAGAGGGTAGATGTGCTCCTGCTGCAGCCCCTCATCCATGGGTAAAATGTGTGGGAGCATGTAACACATGCAATGTCCAAACCACATGATGAGAGGAGCCTTTAGGTGAAGTCTGCACCTCCTATAAATGGATCATCTACATCTTGTGCACAAATAATGGGCCAAAATGTTTTATATGTTGTCCAGAAAATTTGAAAGATGCACATGAGTACTTATAAATTCCTATATAGTTTTTTATTGTTGACTAATTTTAATTCCTTATTCTTTAATATAGCAATTGCTATCTATATTACCTCACACAGAGAGATATATACGTATCTGTACTCATAATTCACATACACATGTATAGGGAAAAAGAATAAAAAGGGAAAAATAAGGAAAAAATCTCTTTTACCCTTTGCTTGGAAGATATAATGTACATCTAGAGTATCTTTCTAATTGTCCAAGTGCATTTGTTTACCATGCATTCCACAAGTGTAGGTAGTGTTGTTAAAAGCGTGTGGAGGCGCTCTCCTAGGCCTAGGGCGAGGCGAGGCACACTTGAGCACATTGATGAACTTGAGTTGAGGTAACCTTGTTAAGGCATAGTCGAGGTGCAAGAAGCGCTTGCTCTAGGCTAATGCCCCCAGCGCTTGAGGCATGGGTTTTTTGCCCTTTAGTTAAGAATCAAAATTTCGTTTCTAATCGGTCGAAATGTCTAAAATGTTTTTGTTTCCAAAGCAATGAAAACGAAATAGTGATGAAATCGATATTCTAATATTTTGAGGTGTTTTATAATGTTTTGAAGTTTTTGTAATGTTTCAATGCATTTTTACAATTTTTTCGGAATGTTTCAAGGTATTAAAAATATTTTGGTATATTCCGACCAATGTTTTGGAAAAATAATTCTTAAATTTTTTATTTTTTTTTATTTTGTTCTTGAAACGGATTGAATTGTTTCTGAGACATGTCAAAACGTTTCTGTTCCTTAGGTAATTGAAGTAATGCATCGAAACGAAATTTTGATCATTGCCTTTAGTAATGTGTTTTAGGCCATTGATATTATTGAAGTATAAATAGTTAAGTTACATCCTCTTCAACAGCTTAAGATTTTGGAATAGATAGTTGTTTAATATAGTATCAAAGTAAGAGGTCTTTGTGTTCGAATCTCTTCATCACCCTAATTATTAAAAAGATTTTCATGTGCTAGGCCCTAAATTTAGCCAGCATGTGAGGGGACGTGTTAAAGTACAAATACTTCAGTTATATCCTTCACACATATTAAACTTTTGGAGTAGATGGTCATAAACTATATTGACTTTAGATTTACATAGTACTAAACTTTTCAGTTTCAGACTTATCTAACTTTAAGTATAAATATCTATTTTGAAATATCTATATGCCTTGTTATTTTTTATGTAGTTTGTCATCTCTCTCTCTTGCTCTCGTTGAAACTAGCCCTAATTCCCTAAACTCAGCATCTTTTTTTCCCAAAAAAGAAACCTTTTTTGTTGTTCAATGAGTCCCCAACTGTGAAATTAGCCTTTGATTCTAAGAAATATACTTATGTAGCTTTGTTCCAGTCTCCATCTCTCTATTATTCGTATTCTTTTTGACTCTATTTAGGAATCTTTTCACAGGATGTTGAAATTGGTTAAGGATATGAATAACTCTTAAAGTAGGTTTAGAAAATATTGTGTATATGTACTATAATATAATGTTCAAAATTGACTAATTTTTCTAATAATCTTGCTGTAATTAATGCGGTTGAACTAGTTAAAATGAGTTGAATTTGTGGGGCCTTGACATAATGGTAAGGCTGCTCCACTGAGCGCCAAGGGATCAAGTCACAAAAACAGCCTCTCAGTTCCTTGAGTCTCCCCAAACTCTGTAGTGCCACGAGTGTCTTGTAGTGGGCTGCTATTTTTTTATTTTTTTTTTGTGTGCGCTTCGCAAGGGAATTAGCTGTTTTTGTAGAATATAAGTGAGATGCTACTGAGATCTATAGATGTTGTATTTTCGTGAAATTTTCTAATTTTTTTGTATGCAATGGAATTGTATGGAATTGTCTGGAATGATAGGCAAATGAAAGACATTTTCAAGATTCTTATTCATCCACGTGCATCTTGTTTGCTTGAATCCTGCGCTTTGCTTTGCGCGGGGGACACTTGAGACCTTGGTATTTTGGTGCAATTTTCATCTTAAATAATGTTGGGCATGGGCTCATTAATATATATCTTTCAGGTTGTCACCCTTTATTGCCCTCCATTTGTTTGCTGGATCTGAAACAATAGTCCCATTCATGTTATTTCCTTTTAAATATTTGTGCCTTGTTGATCTGTTATGAATATGAATTTGATTATTATTTTTTTCTTCCACAATGTGATATGTGTGGGGTCTTTTTAGGGTTTGAAGATGATATTTGATTATGTTGTTGTGTTACATTAAAGTTCTAATTATATTTACAAGAAAATTTAAAGTACTTTGTTTGGTTGTACTTCTCTCTCTCTTCTCCTCTCTCTACCAACCCTTGAACCCTTGACCTTATGGTGAGAATTGTACTCTGTTTGGTTGTACTTAAGTTGTCCTCGTAGTGTTATTTGTCATTAGATTTTATCGATATCCATATGCCATTAAGTAATATATGCAGTTAGGCACAAAAGTTGGGAGAATAATGTGTTGCTAAAGAATGAAATAACCTTAACTTCCAATAATATTAAAATTACACTTTGTATTCCAATTTGTCCACTACGAATAAAGGGTTCATTATCTATGTAATTAGAAAATGTTACCAATATAAGAACAGTAGTAAGGATCAATCATGGAGATTCAACGTGGGTCCTTTGAATGGAAGAAAAGTAGTAATTTGGTTTTCACTTTCTTTGCAGAAATCAAAGATGAATTATCGTGCATGGAATCATCGTTGCTGGTTAGTTTCTTACATGTCACTGGATCAGGTCTGATTATAATGCTATCAGGCATTTTAAATGGTATCATTCTTTTTTGTGTTCTAGGACTAAAAAAAATTATGTTTTACTTTCAGTTGCATTCTCCTAATTGTGAAATATACAAGGAAAGCTAGATTTTCGGAAGTTCTTATATGTTATTTTTGTATGCTAAAAAAATTGTCGTATTCCGTTTCTTTCTGTTGTAAACTTGTTTCCTTTTTAGTCTGTTTGCCAGTTTTGATTTTGGTTATGCTGTTTGCTATTGTCTTTGTTCATGTCATGTGTGTGTATGTGCCTAGGTGCATTTGTTGGTTGCTCTCTTGTATTGAAATGATAGTTTTTGAGTTGCTTTATGTGGCTTTTTTGTGCTAAATGGATCTAATTGCATGCATTCAGGTACTGCATGAGTTCAAAAAATCTCAAGATTGGGCTGGATTACATGTTGCCGATAACTCTTGTTTTCACTACCGTACAGTGAGTTCCCACTTTTCTTCTCCTACACTGATGCAAATGAACAAAATCACAAATTAGTTAAGGATATTGTTCTCAGAGTATATGGATATGTATACGACTCTATGCTGGTTTAGATTCCTGGTTTATAGATGTATGTGCCAAAAAAGTCTCATTTTGGGATCTCCTTAGGAATTTTAGGGTTTTAATGGCAAGATGCAGTTGTGGTCATAATCCTGCCATTGCACCATTTTCATGTAATCTGTGTCAATATCTGGTCGATATGATTTAACCCATTTTGTACGCCCCCGGCCCCCGGTCAACGGAGTATTTGGAATTATGATGTAAGAGCATCTCCAATAGTGTTCTCTAAAATAGAGAGCATCTCTTTTAAAATAAAGAGCATCTTTGACAAAAAGTTAAATAGATAGTAAAATTTTGTATACCACTTCGGTAGGACTCTTTATTCTTATCAATTTATTATTTTATGCTTTGTCCTTTTTAAAAATAAATTTGACTTTCCTCGTTTTTAGTGTTGATATATATTTTATCTTGATTGTCTTAGATAAAATGACAAATATACCCTTTTTATGTTCCAAAAAAATAGAGTAGAGAGTCTGTTTGACTCTCCAAATGTAGAGAGCCAAATTGGACTCTTTATTTTATAGAGGCTAAATAAATAGTAGATGAAATTTTAGTAGTTGATTGTCTAAAATAGAGAATTGAGTGTCAATAAAGAGCCTATTGGAGATGCTCTAATATCATGCAATACCCAAGGCTGTAATAATTGTTCACAATCATTTTTTTTTGTCTCTGTAGTGGTATATCTTTCACCATTAAAAATCCTCAGTATTATGGAGTTCATGTACAGTCACCGGTCAGTTATTATGTTCCTCTTTTTCCCCTTCAACCACTCTCCATTTTCCTTTGGTTTGGATATTCAATAGTAGGTTGTGTCAATTGTCATTTAGTACAAAAGGCACACATGACCCCACCAATCAGGCAAAAGTGGACCTTGATCTAACAAACCTGACTGATGATGATACTCAGTAAATGCTTATACGTCTTTGTAATATTGTATTTGTGTACTCTACTTATTTGGGTAGAAAATTTATAAGAAGAAAAGGGAAAGACCCAAAATATCTAACATCCCCCCCCCCCCCCTCCAGAAAAGGTATAGAAGTGATATTATATTCACAAGCATAATGTGATATATGCACTCTCCACTCTCAATCTAACCTATTCTTGATTTGCCCGAACATGACCCGCCATAGTTAGGAAAATGTGCAAACAATGGCTTTGATTTTCTGATGATGTTGCTCTACCATTTATCTTACAGTTGTTGTTTTCACTAATTGGCAGCGGTTAATGCTCAGAATGTTGGAGGATTCATGTCATAGACAGGATTCTATAGCATGCTTCAGTTACTGTGCAGAACTTTATGAAGTGTGGAAGGTATGCTTTTTTTTTTTTTTGTTTCACATTCTTTTTTGTAATTTTGAGATTATAGACAAGTAGTTTGTTATTTTGAGCAAGCATGTCTGCTTCATGCTTTATGCTGTGGTGCATGTGGGTTGGTGGGTGTGTTTTCAAATTCAAAATGCCCTTCTGAAGTAAAATAACCGTTATTGTCACTTGTAAAGTAATTGTGGTTGAAGAAGTCATTATTCAACCATTTTTTGAGTGCAAGTGAATTCGAGTCAGCAACATAGATACTAGGATCGTAAATATCTCATGTGGCCCATGAACCCGGGCCGCACAAACCCAGTTAGGGTGGGTTTGCGATCCATATCATAGATGCCGAGATCGTAGTACCCCTAGCATCCCACAAACTGAGGTTGCATGATCCGAAATTAGGTGGGTTCGTTATCTAGATTACTCAAATTGTCGATTTGAATTATAACTCGAACTGCAAATGGATTTGAGTAATCCCCCATCATGTCCCCAATCCCAAATCGTAAGCCTAACTTGTTATTCATTTATTTTAGAGTGCTTTAAACTTGTATTTTGATTTGATGCGATTTGAATTTTTTTCATAATACAAATGTCTGACTGTTTGTTTTTTGTTATTTGTAGCCACTTACAAATATATTATCTTGAATTATGATTCCTTTTGGAGCTTTTATCAGAAATATAAAATAAATATTAGTTAACTATGTGTCTCCAATGGATTATTTTATAGAAAGTTACAAAATGAACCACGACAAAAAAAATTGTACCCACTAAGTCTACTCCTATCGTATCGTATCGCATATGAGAAGAAAGTATTGTATTGCGTACCCATACCACAACCCAAATCGACCCACGACCCAAGTAATATTGATGTAGATTGTCCAAATTCTTTATCCCAAATTGTAACTCAAATTTTGAAATCGACCCACGGTCTAGGTTATCACAAATTATAATCCTAACAGCAAATTGTAACCATAACTGGTTGTCTTTATTTTGATGATCTTTAAGCACCTGTTTTGATGTGGTATGAATTGAATTTTCAGCTTTTATTATGTAGAAGGGTAAATTGCGCTAGTAGTCTCTGATGTTTATCGTTAATTGCACTTTAATCCTTGAATTTTACTTTTTTGTCAATATTAACCCCCCTGGGGTTTTTTTTTGTTCGTAGGCCCAAGCCCTTCTTGGTTAGAAAGGCCTTCTCCTTCTCCTTAAAAAGAATGTTGCTTGACTAAATGAACATTGTAAAACTCTTCCTAATTGACACACTAGTCATAATGCCACCCACATCCTTCAATGTACTAAAATAACTGAGATTTTTGTTATGTTGCCGGGGACAAAAATATTGACATATGATTCTTTTAAGCCCTGCTGAATGGTCGTATACATTGTGGCTTGTCAGGATATTGTGTTTTCCCCGGTGCTGATTTTGTCGTTTTATTTTTTATTTTTCTTTAACAGCAAGTAATCGAACTTTGGGATTTTACAGTTATGCATGTGACCCCTTAGCTTGATTGTCATATTAACGTCAAACAGGCTTGCACAACTCATAGGTAATGGTACATGATTAGAATGGGTGCTGATTCTGTTGTTTAAAGGATGAATATGCAAGAATGGACTTTGTGTTCATTATAGCTTGCCAATAGTTAACTCACATTAAATGCTAAAAATTTTATGTAGTTGCGTATATTTTCAAACGCATTGTCATAAAATTAGTGTTGCTCTTCTCCAGAGCATCCTAACATGCCCCAAGACAACACAAATTATTGGTTAATTGCATGGCCTTTGGGGTTTTGGTTTCTGTCTCTCTATGCTTCTATAAAAGCTTAAAGCTTGTTGTCTCACTTTTTTCACAATGTGGGTGTGACAGGAAGAGCTCAATTGGAATGAGATGCTAATAAAACGCTATATAGGAAGAGAGGTAAGTGATTGGCTTTAGCTTTTTTAATTTTCGAGGATTTGGTGAAATCGGGGACATTGTGGTTTTGAATTTGTATGACAAATCTCGAAATGGTTTAGAACCTTCATAATGCTTTTGCTTCTCCGTCGAAGAACCGTAGACGTCCTCTACGGTTGCGGACCTGGCTCCATGATTTGGGGCATAAAACATGTAGAGAGCTGGCCTCCATTGGCCAAAGGACCATAATAGGCTTCTGATTTCTCACTCGCTCTTCAGAGGAAAAGGAAGCAATGCTTGTATTATGCTTTTTTGTTGTGTGTTTGGATGTTTTTCTGCACGTTTGTGCTTGGGTGCATGTTTGATTTGGGTGCGGAGGACGACAATCTATGCAGACATTCATGCAAGACCTTCCAACTAATCTCACCATACTTGTTTTTGCTGATTACCTGATATAGGCTTTATATAGTGGCTATGGAATTCTATAATTGTCAAGTCCTATGGACTCAGAGCATGTCAAAACTGGATCCACAATATTGCGGTCCTCATCTGACTCATGATTTACTTATTGTCCATATTTTCATTTGCACAACAAAACATAAGATGCCTGAAGGCTTCACTGGGAAAGGCACCTCGTTGCTCATCAACGTTCATTAAAGATGTTCACCTAACTAATTTATGTAGTATCTGACGGTCATCAGCAGAGAACAAACAAGGCCTAATTTAGTTGGTCACCACAGACTTTCTCAAATAGGAGATCAGTTGATCATTCATTGGCTCTGATAATGATTGTTCTATTTTTCCTCCTGTCAAGGTGCTCTATTTTGCTGTCGATTTGGGTCTCTCTTATACTCCTGGTTGGATGTTCCCTCCTCTGCTCATAGTGTAGATTAATTGTAATGTCATCCCTCCTTGTGTGCTTGCTCCTCTATTTGTTATGTAGATTGATTGGATTGTGATAAAATTGATTGGATTGGAATACTTGGCAGGCTTTGTGGCTTCATCGCCGCTTCCTCTCCATATGTTGGATAAATCATTTTGCAAGAACCAGTACCGGCGATGTGTCCTGCCATATTGATCACAAAATTGGCAGACATTGCGACTTTGATATGTTTATGAATAATGAATTACAACTCTTCCGCTCCTGCACAACTATTGTTGATGATGACTTTGAGGATTATCAAGCGCAGGCAACGTATTCCGCCATTTACATATTGTGGCTCACAAAGGTAATTAAATTTTCTCAAGAATACGTTAACACATATTTCAACTGAATTTTCAAGGAATTTACTGTTTCCTTTCGTATTTCCTTGTGCCCATCAGCAAATATCACCCCGTTTTGGATTTGAGCTTCAAAAAAAACTACGAGCAGGTGAGCTGGAGATACTGCTTAGTAAGGTCTCAGAAAAGACCTCCGTTTGGGATTTTTTAGGCGTGGAATGTGGAAGCAAATAACCTTTGTAGCATGATTTGGGTTGTCCTATTCTTGTGGTAAATGTAATGTCTTGGCGCTCTGAGCTTATTTTAACGAGTGTCAACCATGCATAGTCTGAACTACATGAAAAGCTGTTACCATCTTGCATTCAAAACACTTCTAACCGAACTGACAATTTGTATAAAGATGACAGGAACGCCAGATAAGTTTTATCCAAAATGAAAATTGAAATTCCATCTTAGAAACAAAAGTATTCTGTTGAAGCTGTCGTAGAAGGATTGATTTAGTTGTGCTATGGCATTGCATTTCTCGGCAATTGAGAGGATGTGCCAAGGGTTCAAAGCTCCCAAGAAAATGTATTTCGACTCTTTCAAGCCAATCAACTTGAAATTTGAAGCTTCAGCCTAGAATCCAAGTTATTGCTGGTGAAAAAATTGGCCATATGCAATCAATCTGTTTAACGCTTTCAAATAAGTCAATAATATTTTTTTGAAATGAAAAAGCTCTCTCTGCACGGGTCAGAATGAAAGAGATCTGCTTAATTAGTCATAATGGCAGAAATTCTCTTTTGAGTTTCCCCATTAATGTTGTGACCTAATTCTGAATCATCTTTTGGAATCGTGGGGCGAACGAGCTTCTCATGTCATTACTCACATACATCATCATGATCAAGTTATTCGGAAGGCTGAGCAGCATCCTAGCATTTTTATATGTTAGAGTATTTTATTTAATTGGTTGTGTTATGCTCTAGAAATGACAAGTAATTGTTAAAAAAAAAAAACAGAGATAATTTTCTCCCTCAGTTCATTTGTTTTGTTGTTGTCGCTACTTGATAAGAAAGATTGGTTACTTTCTAGTCTATCACAGTGACCTATCATAACTGGGCAAGCCTGATAATTCCTTCTACATTAGTAGATATTTGGTATATAGTTATAGTCAATGAATTATTTGGGAATTGGGATAGATCGGGGGTATTTTAAGTAGGGTTAATAGCAAATTGCACTCCGAAAGATTGTTTGAATTTTAATTTATACTCTCAGATCAAAAATCTCAATTTCTACTCTTAAAAATATAAATTTATATTAATGCGCACTTGAAGGTTAGTGGTCAGTTTCTCGTCTGAAACTAAATAGATAAATTACACCTAAATCCTCTCATACTTGTCACTTAATCACATAGACTCCTCACATTTGAAATATTATACCTACATCTACTGAAAATTCTCATATGACTAAAAATGTTCTTCAAATTAGGCATCCAAATAATTTTGTTCAAGTGATGTATTGCATTGGATATAAAAAACATTATATAAATACCTGCACTATAGTAGGCATTTAAATGATAAGCTTGATTTTAAACTTTAAAGTCTAACGGACCTACAAAATAAAGAGTAATATGAAAATTATAATTTTTTATTAGGATAAAATAATTTTTTTAGCGGTTATATTAATAGATATCAACAATAAGGGGTTATGTATTATATGTGCACAAACGTCAGAAGGTGTAGGAGTTATATTCTAAATGTGAGGGGTTCAAATAATTAAGTGACAAAGTTGAAGGGGTATAGGTGTAATTTATCTAATTAGTTTTAGACCACAAACTAATGTCTGTTAGCTTTAGGTGCGCATTAATACAAATTTATATATTTGAGGGTGCAAATCTTTAAGAATACGAATTGAGATTTAAAAGATCTTTTGGAGTATAATTTATAATTAATACTTTTTAGTATCAATTTCAATAGTTTAGGGTCGCTTCAGACTTATTTTCGTAACTTTTCCTTATTTTTCGTGCCTTGACTCAAACAAATGGGAAACTTTGATGTTTCGTTTGGTACCAAGTCTTACCCAATAAACAAAAGGGAAAAGGAAGGAACACACAACACATACAAGCATCGCCATAGACGAACCATGGTAGCTCCACCGTGAGAGGGTATGAGGTGCATTTGATTGTTGTACCCCTGCTAAAATCATGTGCATGGCGCATGCTGTGGGATGATATGGAAAAGGCAATGGAAGTTAGATTTTGGATCATATTGATATCTTTTGATGAAGTTAAGGTTGTAATATAAGAATGTTTATCCTAAAGGATATAAATTGAGTAATATAATCTTTCTAGGTGCGAAATATTATTCACCCTTATTAATATCATAGAGTTTGAACCGAATTTCTCAATTCATATAATAAAACTGCTTCCCGTGGTCTCTACTTATTTACTTTCATCTAATTTGTTAGATCCTGTCAAGTGTCACATGAAATTTTCCTCTTAACACACTCGAGGAAAAATTTAATCTTTGAATCCCTAGAAGTTCTACTTGGATGGTTTGACGGGAAGACATCTTCATTTGTCCCGAGCAAATATGATGTTGATTCATGGGGTAGTGTTGCATTTGTTGAATCATATAAAGATTGTAATTAGAATTCCTAATCAATGAAAATTCTTGATAGAAATCTCGAATTAGTATATTTTCTCAAGTTAAAAAACTACAATCGCTATCACAGAATACCAAATAGCTATGAATTTTCAATCTTAATTTTTTGCAAAATTTTCTTGTGAATAGAGCTTGAATCCCACATAAAAAGATTAAGATTGTTTGAGGTTGGTTCATACAATTGAGGGTCTTTCCACCAACTTAATGACAAATTACCAGATTGTAGACGATTAGGGCTTACACATGATTCGAGTGTGCCATTCCTCGGGCCAATTGACTATTTGCGAACAGTTGATTATTCATGTTGAGATCTAACTCCTTAATTTGATGGGTTGACATTCCTATCTCTGCTAGGATAAGTGCTTCCGTTCTAAAGGTTAAAGAGAACGGTGTTTTTCCCGTTGGTACCTTTACTATGGTCTTATATGCCCATAGGATATTTGGGAGCTGCTCCACCTAGAGACTCTTAGATTGTTATAATCCAGTCTTTATATATTTGTAGTAAAGTTTGATTAGTTACCTCCACCTACCCATTTTCTTGTGGATTACTAGGGGAGGAGTAATGATTACGAATCCCGAGCTCAGAGTTGAACTCCCTAAACTTGTCATTATCGCATTGCTTGCCGTTATCACTTATTATGATAGTTGGCATGCCGAACTTGTAAACAATTGACTTCCACACCAAATTCTGGATCTTTTGCTCTGTTATTGTTGTTAGTGGCTCAGCTTCCACTCACTTGGTGAAATAATCAACTACGACCATTGCAAACTTGTTCTGGCTCTTCACAATTATAAGTGGTCCCATAGTATCTTTCTCCATTGAGCAAATGACCATAGGCTCACGATTGGTATAAGTCTCTTTGTTGGGAGCCTTAAAACTGCAGCAAATTTCTGGCATTTTTTCACATTTTTGTACATAGCTCATGAAATTATTGGTTGATATTATTAGTTTTAATGATTCCTTATATTACAAGCGCATGTATTACTACGTGTCGAGTTATACTTTCATCTTTGACATACCAAATAAATCTCTCGGACTAGGGTGTAACAGAACATATAATATTATTTATAGTATTACAATAAATCTCAATAGGCCAGTTTACAGTTTTCGCATAAGGCCTCGATTTTGATTGGGCCGCCCTTGACTGGAAATAGACTCTGGCTCCGCCCTTGACTAGTATGTCCATCACATATAAAATCACATGAATGGTTTCCCATTAATGACTTGGAAATGACCAATCCAATGTTCAATCCCATGGATTGAAAGGAAGCATCAATATAAGACTGGTCAGAACTACCAACCTTCATGAAATTTAATAAATCTACGGGAATATAAATCTGGATTTACAGAGCGGCAGTTTCGAATGTAAGACCAGGGGGTGGGCCGAGACATTTTGGGGTTTAAAGCAGAAATAATAAATAAGGAATTTTTATTTATAATATTAATAATAAATTTAATTTTTAATTTTTTTAAATACAAAAATATTAATTAAGTTTTTATATTCAATTTTTTGTTATCATATTTGAACTTAATAGTAAGAGAGAGAGAAAGAATGATTGAAAAAATGGTAAGTTTAAACTTGACTTTTTCAAGTTTTAAAATTAGATTTTTTAATAGCTTTAGTTTTACATTTAGTTTTTTTTTTCTTTATTTAAAAAAATAAATTTTAGGGTCTTTTAATTTTGCAGCTGGATTAATAGGCCCAATCTATTTAAGTTGATATAGTTTGTTTAGACATGGATTTAAATTTTGGAAAATTTGGAGGTCAATCCCCTTATATAGACTTAGTTGGAGATAAGTCTACTACGGAAACTTATTTGGTTTTAAGTCTACTTTTTGTCAATTTTATTATTGTACCCCTACCCTTAGGAAAAATAATAACCGACGTCTGATTTACCGTCTCCTTCACATAGATTAGATTATTGAGTTATATATGAAAACCCTTGATTGAGTTATATATGGAAACCCTTTATTAAATAATATGATAATAATAGAAGTTTTACATGGAAGTTATATATTCTGATAGTTATATATGGAAGTTTAATGTATGAATAAATTGTTGGTCTATTAAGTCAAAATCAGAGCACAAAATTTCCTTAACAATTCAAAAATTTCTTAATATTAATGTTACTATAGTGACACTAATTTTACTATAGTGACACAAATGTTATTATAGTGACACGAATGATATTGTTTTTCTTAAAATACTCAATTTAGTAACAATTAATCTCAATTTTTAAATTAGGAATGCAAAAAAAAAAAAAAGGACAGTTTAAACTATATATTATGTATTAGTTTTTTAAAACTTTACAATGAATATCAACTTTTAGGTAAAATCACATACCTCAACTCTTTTCTGAATCTCAATGTTGTGAAGATATTTTTAATGCAAAGAATCAACTGTAACTTTGTCAATAGATGCTACAGTAAATTTGAAGAGTAAAATTGAAATTGATGTTGAGTTTGTGTTACTATTTGAAATGGTAAAATTCTTCATTATAGGTATTAAATATTTTAAGAAAAACAATCACATTCGTGTCACTATAATAAAATTAGTGTCACTATAGTAACACTAATGTTAATGAAATTTTGAATTGTTAAAGAAATTTTGTGATCTGATTTTGACTTAATAGACTAATGATTCATTCGTACATCAAATCACCATATATAACTATCAAAATGTATAATTTCTATATAAAACTTCATTAATTATCATAATATTTAATAAACGATTTTTATATATAACTCAATCAAGGATTTTCATATATATCTAAATGATCTAATCTATGTAACTTTCTATAATTGGACAAAATTAACACCGTTAGAAGAAATTTTGAGATTTAAAAAATAAGTGGACTTAATTATCTACATATAAGTTTAAACATGAATTTACTCCTAAATAAGTTTTCTTTCAACACTCAAGTCATTATAAGTTCATTTAGGGGGACTCACATTCAATTTTCACTTAATTTTTTTGTTTGACCTATTACTGTATACTTATAAATTATGAGTCTTACTTGAAGTGAGGCCTTCAAATTTTTTTTTTTGATTGAACTTTTATTTTTATAAGGCTTTTTGGTAAGACTTAAAATATTTATTGATTTAATTTTTTTACATGGACTATTTATGATATTTAAAATTTTGGGGCCTTCTTTGAAAATGGGGCCTAAAACCCAAGTTTTTTTGATAATACTGTTGAGCCGCCCCAGTGTCAGACCCTCCCACAAAAAAAAAAAAAAAGAAAACAAGTAAAATAAAGAAAAAGAAAAGTCCTCATTTGTAACATTATCTTAAATTTTTTTACTCCTCAAAAAAAAAAAAAAAAGGAAAAGCCAAAAACATCCTTATCTTAAATTTGCTTATGAAGGACAAGTGCCGGGTCAAAGATGAGTGAGTATGGTCTAATCTGAAAATATCTGAGAGTAAGGAATAGGATAACACTTAAAGAAACAACCTACAGTCTCACGATATAGCACTGAAGCCGAGTATAAAGCTTTGGCGGTGACGACATCCGAAATGCTTTCGATTTCATATCTACTTCAACAGGGGCGGAGCTAGAATTTTTTTTTAGTGGGGCCAACCATTCAAGTTAAAGAGAATCGAAGACAACCATTAAGTTAAAGAGAATAATTACTTAACAATTATTAAAGTTCGTTGTATTTAGTGAATATATTTATTATCTCAAAATTTCATTCCCTATAAGAAAAAAATTTCTAATCTAACACCGTTTATAACATAATTCTTCATATTATTTTTTTTACTTTCAAAGATTTCACATATAAATACATGTGAAAAAATAATAGCCGACTATGAAAAACTAATATAATCTTTTTTAAAGTATTAGAATAAAGACAATTTTCAAAGAAAATGCTATTTTGACATCATTTTGTGAGTGTGCTTGTCAATGATAAGATTTTGACTTATCCGAATGACAATTTGTCTTGAAAACTCTATTTTGAATCTAATCTAATTATTCAACTGATTTTATTTTTTTAATCCATATTCGAAGCTATTAAATATTATGAATTTTATCAAAAATCCAATCTTATATATATATATATATATATATATATATATATATATATATATATATATATATATATATATATATATATATATATATCTGTGTGTGGTGTGTTGCATTGTAATTTTAATTCAAATTAATTGTTTAGTTTTATCAAATGTTTACATATACATATTTGTGTATGCATGTCAAATTGAATCGAAATGATTTGAATTGAATCATAATTAGATCAAATTTTTGTATGCGCCCAAATTTAAAATCTTAGAAAATGATGTAGTATATTTGAACTTAGATAATTTGTCTTGTCTTTTTTCCCTGTGGTGTTATTTCTTTCTTCTCTCTTTGGTGGTCTTTTGGAGAGTACTAGTGGATGCATGACGCTAATAATTTTAAGTTATAATTTTGGTTTTTAGTTTTCTCCAAATCAGACTATATGATCACCAATGAAATCCGTCATTAAATTCTTACCCCTCTGATCACAAATATGTCAAATATTTATCTCTACTGTTTTTTCTTATGTAAATTACAAAAAAATAATCTTCTAATAAATAGATCTGAATACACAAAGCCCAGACAAGGAAAAATATCCAAAGTCAAACTCAATGGTGTTTAAGATAACAAGTTGTTCTTTCGGATAGAGTGATTTCTAAGATATATGTTGAGAAATTTCATACGAAGAATAATAATAATTTTTTATTATGAATTCACATATCTTGAAGACCTTCATGTTCCACCAAATCCTCGCATGGTTCTTTACTGTGACAATATGGGCGTAACTCACATGACTTCCAACCCAATATTACATGCTCGCACGAAACACATTGAAGTTGACTATTATTTGATGCGGACCTTATTGTGAAAGGTGCTCTTCATGTTCAGTTTCTTCCTTCTGACTCTCAACTTGCTGATGTCTTCAAGAAAGGATTGCCAGCACCTACCTTTCTCAAACATATTTCCAAACTATTGCTGGTTCCCAGCATTAGTTTGCGGGGGACTGATAAGATGCCAGTAACCACTATGTAGAAGATTGGTTTTGACTAATCCAATGTTATCTTGTATTCAAATTCAACTAGATCTCTTGTATAGGATAATTACTGATTGTACACTCAAACTCCAATATATATACAATGCCTCAACTCATTTACGAGTGAGCCATTACAAACAATTTGTCTTTTTCACTTTCAAGAAGTCTAGAGATTAATTTTTAGCTTACGAGTTTTAGATTCGAAGGTTTAATCTTGTTATGAACGTTATTTAATTAGTGTTGATGAATTTTATTTTGATTGGATGTAACTTTAAGGATTTCATTCTATTTGATTTTTGGGATTTTAGTTAGCTAAATATGGAATGATGAATGCTTGATTTATTTTATGGTTGTTTTAGTGTGCTCTCATAGTTTGATGGATTATAGTTAGTTAATGCCTAAATTTGAATTCCGGGCATTACATAAATTCTCTAAAAATTAGGAATACGCATTTATTAGTTCTTGAATTCTTGCTTTGATTGCTTTCTGACACTATCATGGCCTTGAATAGTACTGTCCAGGCAAGTGATTGAACATATTAAACATACATTCATGTCAATTGCCTGTTTCCTCCAAATTGATAAAGATTTGATGGTATGTATTGCATATTTAATGTTGTAAGGAGAGATTGAATGGAAAATCGTTGGGACTAAACTTCTATATATTGGGAGTTAAACCAAAATTCTAGGTTGGAAACGATGGATCTTGTTAATAGATTTAGTGACTTGGCTTCAGACCTAGCCAGGGTGACTTATTGATTGATGCACAATATATTCATGTTTCCTGGAGAATACCTTGGTTTCTAGCAGTTTTTGGGTTTGTCTCTGATAATGAGCTTTGAATAAGTGGCATTTTTGAGTTTTTATGATGTTGGTTTATTCTTTCTTGTGAAGCTTTCTGATTTTTTTACCAGTTCAATTTAGACTTATTTACTTTTAAGATAACTAGGGAGAGACTTTACATTATTTCCCAACACTTGGTCAAATGACATGTCTAAGAAAAATCGGGTGAGGTGTTTGCCCAGTGTCATACAGGAAGAGCTGGTTCTACTAATGAGATATCAAGTTCTTCATGAATCTGTTCTTGTGTCATATTTAAATCTGCTCTTCATGAATCTCAATTACTCCTCTCAACAGGCTCTCTGTGTCTCTCAAAAACTCTTTCCTGCATTCTTAATTAGTTTTTGTTGATTGTTTAATGCACGAGAGGCCAAGAGAGTGAGTGACTGGTTAGATGTTAAATTTTTGTTTAAGCTGCAGTTGTACTTTTTTTGTTGTATCAGATGCAGAATTTTTATCTAACTAATGATCGATCCTCTTCATTACTTTTATATAATTTCTGACCCAAATTAGGTAAATTTTAATGATGTACAAACTAATGAAAGCTCGGGAAATAGCTCTTGAAGCCTCACCTTCTAAGATTAACGCTCTGTTTGGTAGGGAGGATGAAAAGTATGAGGGATGAAAAATATGAGGGATATACTTTCTATCATTCAACAATGGAAAGTAGGAATGATACACTTTCCTTCCTTTGTGTTTGGTTGGACGGATGAAAAATAAAAATGATTATTATTATTTTTTTTTGTGCTGACTAAGATTAGGAGTATGACTGTTAGTCGAAGAGCCCGAGTTGAGTTCGAACCGAGCTTGAAAAGCTTGTTTCTTAATCGAAGTTTAAAAATTGTTCAAGTTCGGCTCGTTTAAGAAACGAGTCGAGCCTGAATGAGTCGAACCCGAATTGAGCTCGAGCCGAGCCTGAGTATTTGCACATAAACGAGCCGAGATTGTCGAGTTTGAGTCGAGCATGTAGGGCTTCTTTTCTAAACGAGCCGAAAAACTTGTTCAAATTCGAACTCGTTTAAAAAATGAGCCGAGCTTGAACGAGTCGAACCCGAGCCGAACTCAAGCCAAGCTCGAGTAGCGCAGTTTGATTAACAGCCCTAATTAGGAGTGACAATCGAGTTGCATCGTGTCAGATTTGTATTAAGTCATTGCGGGTTTGTGTCGAATATCAGTCAAACATAACTTAACTCATTTAACTAATTGTGTCGTGTCTAGTTGCGAGTTGACCTGATTATTTTCGTATCGAGTTCGAATCGTGTCATCGTATTAAGTCAAAATTTTTTATTTTATTTTTAAATTTATTTTTAAAATTTTTAATATATATATATATATATATATATATATATATATATTTTATCATTGTATTTTTATATAAAATTAATGTATACATAATGTATGTATATATAAAAAGATATATAGGCAAATAATACACATATCAAAACAAATAATTAACTTTTCATCCACTTTTTTTTCGATTTTGAAGAGATTGATTTTGATGAATTGAAAGGAAAGTTAATCTATCCACTTTTTCATCCTTCCTATTTTCCTTACTTACCAAACATGATGTTTTATTTTTCCTTCTAACTTTTTATCCTTCCAACTTTTCATCCTTCCACTTTTCTATCTTACCAAACGGAACATAAATGTGACATATGCAAGGTAAATCACAGCAACTGGTTTTTTTTTGGCCTGTTGATTTCAGTTTTAGTTTAAATTCACTGTAGAACTGAGATCAATCTGTGAATTTTTTGTGGTTTTAAACCAATGAAAGCTACTGTTATTGATTCTGGTACAAAACTTTATTAGCTCCAAGTTGCTAATGTCGTGGATCTTGTTGTGGGGTTTGCATCAAGTTCCACTATGTTCACGCGCAAGACAACTTATCATGTACGATGGATAAGTTGCTAATGTCATGGATCTTGTTGTGAATTTCATTTTTTATGTTTGCTATAGCTAGCATGACGATGGATAACTCTTCAAAAGTCAAAGTATCATTACATTTTTCGTTGTTGTCTTTTTCTTTTTTATGGTAATGCATTGTACAAAAGTACATTTAAATGATACATATTAGAATATTATTTTCACGTTAATTGATTTAGAAATATATTTTTTTACCGTATCAAATGTTGATTATACTAATTTTTATGTTATTTTTTATTTATTTATGTGGATAGGTGGTATGTGAATTGGAAAATATTCAATAAATTTTCTTTTATTCATTTTAAAATTTCAGTGCCGACAATAAATTGTCATTAAAAGTATGAGTTTAGTGGCGATTTTAATTGTGGCTAAACAATCAATTTTTTACCGCGACTAATTGTAGTCACTAAAAGCCAAGTTTTTATTGTACTTTTTTGTGGTGATAAAATACATTTTAGTGGTAAAATTACCTTAACTTACTATAATCATTATTGTAGCTAAATATTACATATTTAGTGACATTTTTATATTGCGACTAAAAATTTAAATTTTAGTGGCAACATTAAAAATTTTATCGCTAAATTATTTAGCCACGACATATATTGTCACGGCTCAGTAACAATAAAAATGTTGTCACTAAAAGATTTTTATATATATATATAGATACGAACAAATTAAGAAAGAGACCACTTGAGAAGTCTTTCCTCACTAAATTCTTTTTTCTCTTAATTTTAAATTATTTAATTAGTCTCCCTCAATTGAATTCCACTATGTATCCTATGTAATTACTTTCTAACTTTTTGATATCGGCTTCACATTTTAATTTTTCATTATCTTTATTGACTACTTTACATTTAATTTTTTGTAAAATATCAATTTAACAAATTAATAAATAATTTGTTTAATAATGTTAGGATGAGGTGAGGGTATGAGTAACGGTGGCATGGGAGTGCGAGTTGTGATGACAATGAAAAAATATTACAAATTTCATGTATTGCACGAAACGAACGTTAGTATTCTATAAAGAGAAGTCCTAACAGCTTTTAAGGTCAAAAAGAGGAATGAGCAAAAACTAATTTCCCCCCTGCACTGTTGGTAATTGTCATTAAAGGAATGAGAACTTTTATCACCTATTGAAGAACGATCTTCTCATCTATGTACGTACACACACAAATATATGACAACTTTAGATGGAGAGAACCTCCCCCCCCCTCCCCTCCCCTCCCTTTTTTTTTGTTTTATTATCAGATTTTTTGGATCAGGATTTCTCCATGTTGTCCATCTAACTCGTGTTTGAAGGCACGGTAAAAATTTAAGAGAGATTTTGATGATCGTTGAGTGAACTTATTTGAGACCGTCAAATAAATTTATTGAAATCTCTCTTATTTTATACTATAGATCATTATCCGTCTCAAAATGGTGTGCCACCAACTACTTAATAGTTTCCCACAAATACCAAATGGGATGGAGGTGATTAGGTTAGGTGGACTATGGGTGTTACATTGATACCAGGGTGGGTGGCGTGGGAGAAGCGCAAATTCCATGTATCACGTTGGTTCCCTCAAACTTTACATATCTAACTTAAAGATAGCCTTGTGAGTTGTGACTAAGCAAATTTTTGTGCATTCAATCGGTAGTGCTATGTTACCAAATGAAAAATTTATTATTTTATCAAAAATTATAATTTTTAATGGTCAAATCACATCTATAAAGGTGAAGTTATAACTGCTTAATATTATTCATAATCGATCAGGGAATATTATGTTGATCATGAATAACCGAATTAATTATAACTTTTACTTGTATTAGTTATAATTCTACCCTTAAAGATATAATCCGACTTTTAACAACTTTTATGATCGATTATAACATTTTGTCATCAATCATGTTTTTTTTTTTTAATTGTAACTTATACTTCAAAAGTTAATCTTAAAAAAAAAATAATTTTTTTGTATGATACCTTAAGTAATAGTCTTACTCCATCGAACCACATAATCGTAAGTTACGATGCGACCTTTTTTGTAGAAGCATTGAATTATAATGATTTGGTGCACATTTAAGTACACACTTTTAGTGTACATAATTTTATCCTTAAATGATTCTAGGCATGAAGTAATGACATTAGCCATAGTGGCAATATATGTATCACGATAGAAAGCGACAAAAAAAAAACCATTAGCCCAAGCCAACAGCACATTCCGCACCGCACCAAAACAATACTTTAGGTATTTCCCATATAGTTAAGTGGGGGTGTGAAGAAATTGCAGTCCCCGTCATTGCAATCTCAGCAACATTAATGCTATTAAAACCAAATTTTATATTGAAATTTGTATATAATGGTTCACCAATTTATATTAGTGGTTCACCAATTTATTCCCTCCGTTCTTAAATATCTGTCGTTTAAGATTTTTGTACAGGGATTAAGGAAGCTATTAAATAGTTCTAATATGAGTAAAAAATAATTGCACAAGATTAAAATACCCTTATTCAATACGTTTTGAGAATGAAAATAATATGAAAGACACTTAGCATCCACATAATCTAATGCATTGAAAAGTTAAGAGTAAATTTGGAAGAAAAAATATTAATTATGCTTTGATTTCATTAAATAACAAATATTATGGAACAAAAAAAATTATGTAAAACGACAGATATTTAAGAACGGAGAGAGTATATTAATGGTTCCCAAATTTATACGGTATATATAAAACAATCAAATTAGATTAGAGGTGAGTAGAGAAGTCTTCCCTTGTAATTTTATTTTTTAGAATTTTTAATTATTTAATTATCACACATGATTTTAATCAATTATATTCTAACACGTCTCGTATAACTACTCCCACTACTTAACTACCATTGATTTAAAATTTATTTTTTTAAAAAAAATGAGTCAATAATTTGAAATTTTTTTTAAATATAATTTTATCACCCTAACTTTTCATAATTATGTTATAACTCTAATTTTTCATAATTTTCTAACAAATTTTTCAAAAGTATGGTGACAATAGAAAAAAAAAAATTTGGGAAAGATGAAGGGGATGTGTGTAAATTTCATGTATCACACGGGGCTGTCAATTGTCTATATGTAAAAGAATCATTTTTTGGGGAGAAAGCACTTGAAAAGCCTTACCACTCACCTTTCTTAATTTTTAAAATTTTTATTTAATTAATTACAAAATTAGGTCTTCTTTAATCAACAATTGACACTTGATTAATATAACCACAATTTCACTATTACCAATTAACCACCCTTCATTCAATTTTTTTTTTTAAATTATGTAATCTCTTATAAATTTTAATAATTTTTGAATTACCCATTTTATATAATGAAAAAAAGAGAAAGGTCGGAAAAGTGAAAAGAAACGAGTCGTAACAAGACGGGTTATTAATTCCATGCATTGCAAGAGCCACTAGCTAATCCCTTGTATATTTCAAAAGTAAGTAACATTAATACCCATCTATTTTTATTTACATAAATTCCGCTGCCACCTTTTTAGTGAAAAAAAAATTATGTTTCTGAAGTTTTTTTTCTTTTCCTCGAATGATTTTCTCTGATGATATTTATTGTTGTAATTTTCAGAAACAAACAAACAAACAGAGGTGGACCCTGTACCAAACAATTCGCCTAAAACCACTGGCGCTTTAGAGTTCCGAGCGCAAATTCACGCTTTCAGAGCAAAAGCGACATAAATCCCAAGCCAAAGGAGCTTTAAATGCTGGACTAGCTGTACTCAACCTCAAAAGAGATTAATCCAGCTACAGCCCACACACGTGAGAACCAATACTGGTGAGGCTTGTATGTGAAGAGAAAAAGTATTTGTAGTCTTGTCTATTCAATAAGTTAGTGGTACACTTGCCCCCTAGTATTTCCCTAAAACAAATGATTTATTTTTAGATCGACCGAAACATGTTCTCACCGTTATGTATGTTGACCAATGAAAATAACTGTGATTTAATACATTGTCCCCTATTTTTTTATTTTTTAATGAATAACATTTGTATAGTTGCCCTTGATTTTTTTGGGTAAATGAGTGGCCTTTATCCAATGAATCACAAATTAGATGCAAACTGTAAAATAACCCGACTGAAAAGTGTTTATGTCCTTCTATAATCAATTTTACAACAAGATGAAGGATAATCTCAACTAGACTTGTAGTAAGATGAATGAAGATTTTGTGGCAATATTGTTGATTGTGTACATCAAAAAGAAATTCCTAAGAAATTTAGAATTAATCAATTATAGACATTTTTCGGGATTTGTAAAATTGTGATTTACTTTAGTGTCCGATTAAATTGAAATGTACTATGAAAACAATTATTCAGTGTTATATTTTGTTCATATTTTATTAAGAATGAATTAATACTAGTTTTAATTTTCATATAGTAATCTTGAATCTTGGTACATTTCAAATACTTGAACGTTGAAATTTCTTTATACAAAACTAAAACCCAATTTAGTCCCTAGAAATGGACTGGAAAAAAAAAGAGAGAGAAAGCAAAGCATTTGTAATCAATGGGAATATGTAGACGTGAGAAAGTTGAATTCTCTCTCAACTTAATAAGATCAAACAACTTAGACTTGTTCTCTTAAATGCATACGAATGGAGTATGTGGGGAAGTCCTCTTCTTGCAGCAATAAATAAAATATTCTGATACCACCCATTCTTCTGTTGAGCTCATTTCTCAGCATTACTGGAGCTAAACTTATGTGCTTCCATGGGGTTGAGATAAATTCAGTGAACCCAGAGAATAAACAAATTTAACAGTTGCCCACTTGATAAAACTAGAGTTTCCAAGTTCAATTTCCTTTTTGGGACCACGAACAGTGATTCATCCTAATAATTGCATGATGTAGGTGAAACAGGAGGATTATATGTGTCTAGAAGGATTAGTCAAGTGTTAAAGAAAACAATGAGCTACAAAGTCTGTGAGGTAGTGGCAGATATGTTGTTTCCAAAACAACATCATTTTGTAAGCAGTACAACGTTGTTTTGAGCATGTCTCAAGAGACAATTGCTCAACTTACTTAATCTACCAATAAGATTACTTTTCTCATAACCAGAGATATTAAGTACACGAAAAAATTCCTCACATCCCGAAAGGTAAGGTTCACTTACCCATTAACACTATCAATCGAACAATTCTATAGGAATTTAATTTGGGGACCTAATTCAATACAACTATTAGATTAAGTGTGAGTTTCGATGTTATATAGAACACACTTTCAATCCAAAATTTATGGTTGATTAGGTTCCCAAATTAGAACCAATTAGTATTTTTCTTATCAATATATATATACCGGTAAACTTTCAACATAGTGTAGAACCATAAACAGACATAGAACCAGAGTAGGCCTTAGCTTACCTTGAAGAGATTGACATTGTCATATAGTTAGCAAAGATGATAGGGTGGGAAGATGTTTACAAGGTGGTGGTGGCCATGGTGCCACTCTACGTGCCTCTGGTTTTAGGGTATGGCTCAGTGAAGTGGTGGCACATGTTTACACCTGAACAGTGCGATGCCATAAACCTCTTTGCCAGCTATTTCATCATCCCTCTCTTCAACTTCGAGTTCACTTCCCATGTCAATCCGTTGCAAATGAATTATCTCTTCATCGCGGCTGACGTCATTTCCAAATCTCTTGTTCTCTTAGTTCTTACCTTGTGGGCTAATTGCAGTGGCCATGGAACCTATTCTTGGTCCATCACAAGCTTCTCTTTATCTGCATTAAATAACAGTTTGGTTGTTGGGGTTCCTCTAATGAAAGCCATGTATGGCCAGATGGGTATGGATCTTGTTATCCAGTCCTCAGTGGTGCAGTCTATTTTATGGCTTATGGTCTTATTGTTCATGTTAGAATTGAGACGTACCAGGACTGATTTTTCGACAAATACGATAACCAGAGACTCAGGCGTCGTTCACGGGGAACTAGCTGGGAAAGATTTGGAAGGAAGCACCAACTTCGTGGTGAGAGAAAATCCATCTTTCCGTTTGATGATGAAGATGGTGTGGCTAAAACTAGCCAAGAACCCTAACTCTTATTCCTGTATTCTTGGCCTCGCTTGGGCTTTTGTATCAAACAGGTATGTATTTCCCTGGGGTGTAAGAACATTCTTAATACAAGCTAATACTAGTGTTTTATTTTCTGTATGAGTTTTTTAGGTGGCATCTTAAAATGCCGAGCATAGTGGAAGGATCCATATTGATCATGTCAAGAGCTGGGGCTGGAGCTAGCATGTTTAGTATGGGTCAGTGCATCATCCCTACCTATGCATGAATGCCCAATTGGAGATGTGACCCATTTACACAAGTGATAAAGAAAATGATTCAACAAAAAAATATATTAGATAAAAAATTGCCAAAAAGTACCTATGAATAATAAAGTTATTTGCATGTAATCTCACTTGGGTCAAAGAGTATTTGTATTTTCTTTGATAGACTAGGGTGCGTTGAGCTACTCTTTCACGAGGTTGATTTTGAGTGTGTCTTAAACTATAATTGGAGTGGTCTCTGGATATTCTCCTTTGTCTTCACTTCTCTTTTTAGAACTCAAAAAAAAAAAAAAAAAAATCACAACAAACTTTTTAATCACTCGCTTATATGTTAACCACAATAGATTTTTTAACACTTTTTTCTTTTACATTTAAATTAAAGTAAAAAAAAACGTGATTTGCACATAGTACATTAGTTGGCATATATAATATGATTTGTTAGGGTTTGCTGCAGGGTTATTCATGGCTTTGCAAGAAAAAATAATCGCGTGTGGTGCTAGCTTGACTATGTTTGGGATGATTTTGAGATTTGTTGGCGGACCAGGCACCATGGCTATTGGTTCTTTTGCCGTAGGCTTGCGAGGTGAAGTACTACATGTTTCTATAATCCAGGTATATAATTATCCCAACTTGCATTTAATCATCTTGAGAATCATCACAAACATGATTGTGCTAAAATAGAAATGAAAACCGACCTTGTAAGCTTGTTTAAAGTGTGAACCAAATAAAAAAAAGCTGCTTAAAAAATCATCATAGCTCAATTCGACTCAACACAATGAAAACTTTTCTTAACTATTTGAGTCAGTTATATAAGTCTATTTATATATACTAAATCTCATTTAATATATTGTAGATAATCTGTCAAGAAAGATATTGAAGAGAAAACGTATGAGAGGAAATTACACTCGCATAAATTAATGGAGAGAGGTTTCTTATTTTTAATTGAAGAGTGATTTATATAAATTATAAATATTAAATTTGATCGTAAAAAAGCTGAGATTGATTTTAAATTTTTTTTATCGATTATAAATCAATTTATTGGGTTGTCACTAACTTGTCAAGTCGTAATTTAATGTGATTGATAGGTTTTTTTTTGTGTATGAGATAAACAAGGGGGGAGAATTTCTATTTGTTTAATGTGAGTTGGCGTAAATTTTGTAACACCGGTTTTTAGTCCAATAATATTTCTTATCTTGTGAAGACTTATTATCTTGAGGTCAAAGGTTTTAATCCTCCTTCCTTCTTAAGTTTAAAATCTGAATTAGTTCAGTCCTCAAAAAGGCTTAATGGCTCAAACCCTCCATCACCCTAGTAATACACTACACAGGGTTACTCGTTAATTAAAAAAAAATCATCAAAAATAACTATATATATATTTTTTTAACATATCAAAAGTAACTATTGAACCTGTCTTTTTTCTACAGTAACATGTACTTGCTAAAGAAATTGAAAATTCCATCAATTTTCAATGAATATCTCTTATGACTTCATATTTCTTACTAGCTATCAGCTATGATATCCTTTATATGCTTTTTTTTTTCTCCCCGTATTAGAACCACTACTTATAATATGATAATATTATGAATATTCTTGGTAGAATTCATTGTTTATTGTTTTTACAGGCTGCATTGCCACAAGCCATCGCCTCCTTCGTTTTTGCCAAAGAATATGGCTTGCATGCAAATGTACTTAGCACAGCGTAAGTTATTTAAAATGTAATAGTCATTATTTCATATTACAAATTCTATTCTTTACATAAATACAGAAAAATTGAATAGAAGAATAAAATTTATAATTGTATATTCAAATTTGACTCTTACTGTTGTACTGTTCAATTTCAGGGTCATCTTCGGCACAATTGTGTCCCTTCCTGTGTTAATTGCTTATTACGTGGGTTTAGAGTTATTACATTAATCTCTCCAATAACATTACTATTACCAATTTTTCTCACCAATTGATTGACGTGGTGCAACCACAACTATTGGATGACTGGGTGAGACCACCTAATCAATTTGGTCCACATGGAGTTGGTAAAAAGTTGATCGGTGTAGCAATGTTGTAATGTTTGTTGGCTCTCTAAACAATGGAGAAGAGTTTGTTGGTATCCCAAATTTTGTTACATAATTGGATTGCTTCAAAATAAATATTACAAACCTAAAGTCAAGCTAGGAGACTTGTAACCGTTTTATAGTCTAGTAAAATTCATGAATGCAACGCACGATGCTCCTTTTCTATTGGCCTAAGCCTCTTCGCTAATTCGCTCACCCATTGTACCCTACTATAAAACACATTAGTGGGGTAACTTAGTTGCTTACTTCTACTAATGTGGGGCTAAGTAGCTTGGGTTCCCAACAAAAGGAGAAACAGGCTCTTGAATAGTGGTAGAGGCCTCGAAATTTCTGGTTTCAGAAGGATTGTTCGCTGCAACTCCATCGAATTGACCTTATCCTCTTCAATTCCTCTAGTAGTGACCATAATTATATGACCTGGAATGGGAAAACATAGTAATGTTATTATGGACTTGAAGAGTAACAGCTTGGCGACTTGAGAAAGGAGAGAAATAAAACAAAGAAAAAGAGATCTTACAAAAAATATGAGACAATGTCCTTTTCTGCCTTTTATCGTAAGATTTTAGGGACACTGAAAATTTTAGTAAAATCCACCCTTTAATTCTAAGTTGGAACTGGATCACTGATCACTACTAACTTTCTAGTCTACTTCTGCCTCCAATTTAGTATCATAAAATTGAGAGTCGGGTACAAATCCAATTAATATTTCTACTTAATGTTTTTTTTTTCACCTCCGAAACATATTGGCAAGTGCTATGACAAATCCCACATAGTCACACCAAGATATTTAGCATTACCACCACGATGTAAAATTCTTTGTTGAAGAATTAAGGAGAAAAATAAGGTACCATTTGGTGGCTTTTAAGTATTTCTTCATTTTTTTAAACTTGTTTAAGTACTTTTTAAATTGGAATTTGTTTTTGCATTTTTTCTTGCTTGAAGGGGACTTCATTCGGGATGTATATTGGAGGAGTTCAGAATATTTATGTGCATGATTAGATCATTTAATGAAGATGTGACAAAAGTAAGAAATGACAATATGACAAAAGTAGAGTGCCTTTGACCAAGTCAAGGATAGTTGAACCGAACAAATACTAGCGCTAGTTGACTAGAATTGAAATATCCCCTATCAAACGATTTGATTTGTACAGTTGCTGAGCATTCGTTAAAGACCAACCAAACACAAGAAAGAGAGAATATACGAGTGAGACTCTAATTTCAAAATTCAAGGGATAAGGATTAGGTCCACCCGAACAGCAGATAGCTAGGCTATTGTGAATGAACTGAGGTACTCATAAGCAAACAATAAGAAAACTGTCAATTTGAAAGGTGCACATTGTAAACATGTGCCTAAAATAAATGGCAGTTAGATTTTGGATCATATTGCTATCTTTTGATGAAGTTAAGGTTGTAATATAAGAATGTTTATCTTAAAGGATATAAATTGAGTAATATAATCTTTCTAGGTGTGAAATATTATTCACCCTTATTAATATCATAGAGTTTGAACCGAATTTCTCAATTCATATAAAACTGCTTCCCGTGGTCTCTACTTATTTACTTTCATCTAATTTGTTAGATCCTGTCAAGTGTCACATGAATTTTTCCTCTTAACACACTTGAGGAAAAATTTAATCTTTCAATCCCTAGAAGTTCTACTTGGATGGTTTGACGGGAAGACATCTTCATTTGTCCCGAGCAAATATGATGTTGATTCATGGGGTAGTGTTGCATTTGTTGAATCATATAAAGATTGTAATTAGAATTCCTAATCAATGAAAATTCTTGATAGAAATCTCGAATTAGTATATTTTCTCAAGTTAAAAAACTACAATCGCTATCACAGAATACCAAACAAGTATAAATTTTCAATCTTAAATTCTTGCAAAATTTTCTTGTGAATAGAGCTTGAATCCCACATAAAAAGATTAAGATTGTTTGAGGTTGGTTCATACAATTGAGGGGTCTTTCCACCAACTTAATGAAAGATTACCAGATTGTAGACGATTAGGGCTCATATTTTAGATGATTAGGGCCCACACATGGCTCGAGTGTGCCATTCCTCGAGCCAATTGATTATTTACGAGCAACTGATTATTCATGCTGAGATCTAACTCTTTAATTTGATGGGTTGTCATCCCTATCTCTGCTAGGATAACTACTTTTGTTCTGAGGGCTAAAGAGAACGGTGTTTTTCTCGTTGGTACCCTTACTATGGTCCTATATTTCCACAGGATACTTGAGAGCTACTCCACCTAGAGACCCTTAGACTGTTGTAATCTAGTCTTTATACTTTATAGTAAAGTTCGATTAGTTACCTCCACCTACCCATTTTCTTGTGGATGACTAGGGGAGGAGTAATGATTGCGAATCCCGAGCTCAAGCTGATCTCCCTAAACATGTCATTGTCGAATTTCTTGCCGTTGTCACTTATTATGATAATTGGTAAGCCGAACCTACAAACAATTGACTTCACACCAAATTTTGGATCTTTTGCTCCGTTATTGTTGCTAATGGCTTAGCTTCCACTTGGTGAAGTTGTTAGTTGCGACCACTGCAAACTTGTTCTGGCCTTCACCATTATAAGTGGTACCTTAATATTGATTCTCCATTGAGCATATGACCATGGACTCACGATTGGGATAAGTCTCTTTGTTGGGTAGCTCATGAAATTATTGGTTGGTATTATTGGTTTTAATGATTCGTTGTATTACAAGCGCATATATTACTACGTGTCGAGTTATATTTTCATCTTTGACATATCAAGTAGGTCTCTTGGACTGGAATGTGACCGAACATATAATATTATTTATAGTATTACAGTAAATTGTAATAGGCCCATTTACAGTTTTCGCTTAAGGCCCCGATTGTAATTTGGCCGCCCTTGATTGGAAATGGACTCTGGTTCCGCCCCTCAGCAGTATGATCATCACATATAAAATCACATGAATGGTTTCCCATTAATGACCTGGAAATAACCAGTCTAATGTTCAATCCCATGGATTGAAGGGAAGCATCTACGTAAGACTAGTGAGAACTACCAACCTTCATGAAATTTAATAAATCTACGAAAATATAAATCTGAATTTACAGAGTGGCCGTTTCGAATGTAAGACCCTCCCACAAGAAAAAAAAAAAAGAAAAAGAAAAGTCCTCATTTGTAACATTATCTTAATTTTTTTTACTCCTCAAAAAAACAAAAAAAAAAAAAAAAAAAAGCCAAAAACAGCCTTATCTTAAATTTGGTTATGAAGGACAAGTGCCGGGTCAAAAGATGAGTGAGTATGGTCTAGTCTGAAAATATCTGAGAGTAAGGAATAGGATAACACTTTTCCCTCAACCAATCTTATGTTCTTTCTGTCTTATTCTCAAAAAAAGAAAGAAAGAAGAGTTTGTTTTATCAGTTTGCTCATTTTTGTAAGCATTTATAATACTATCCCTAATGCAAAATTAAACCTTTTACCAAATTTGAGTTAAAAAAAGTAAAAAAAGATTGATATAATATGAACCTCTCCAATGAAAAACTAAAAATTAGAGGAAAACAAACTCAAATTTAAATGAGGATAAACCTAAATTTCAAATAGAATATAACCATTAGATCTTAAAAGAAGAATAAAATCTAACCATTGGTGATTTAAATAAACGTTTCAATTTTCCTGTAAAAATTTGAATCTTATTTGATTTGGTTGGGTATAACATTGGAGAAGAGTTTTTTTTACCAAAATTTAAAATTTGAGTATTAAATTTGAGATGCTGTAATAACAATCAAGAAATAATGATCAACCTAAAATTTAGAAAAACAGATGGGCATGATAATGAAAGGAGTTGGGTTAGGCCACCTTGAAAGGAACATATTCCACCTGGACCAGCTGATCATAATGTACATTTTTCAATGTGCGCTCCTCTATCCAAGACATTGTCTACATTATACAAATATATATATACTAGTCATAATTCTTGTTTGAAGGCACGATAAAATATAAAATTCGAACATCTAAAAAATTGATTCTATTATATTAATTTTTTTAAAAATATATTAATTACAAATTAATTAAATGTATGATAGAAATAAATGATGTGATATTTTTATGGAAGAAATATATAAATGATTAAACATATGACAACAAGAAGTGATGTAATTGGACGTTTGAGTCTGAAAAAGAGACGATGAGTGAGGTAAAAGATTGATGATAATTTTGAGGGGAAAAATATGACTGAGATAAAATTCAAACGCACTCCTGTTTTATTATATATATATATATATATATATATATAGAGAGAGAGAGAGAGAGAGAGAGAGAGAGAGAGAGAGAGAGAGAGAGAGAGAGAGAGAGAGAGAGAGAGAGAGAGAGAGAGAGAGAGAGAGAGCTGTGAATGTTAAGGGGATAATTTGATGGCATGTAGGTTTGTGTTTCTTGAGAGACTTCAATTATAGTTTTATGGGTTATGGGTCAGCTTCTCAATGCCTCTGGCTCACAATTTTTTTTCATTCCTTGTTTTTGTTTGAAAAAATGTCATTTCTTTTTTCGTATCATCTCAGCTCTATCTTTTTCTATGATATTGGTCTGTATGTTGATTGCTTTTTTAGGTTCCTTTCTTCCATTTATTTCATTGTAGGACAACTATCACATGCATGTGCCTATCTGCATGCTTTCTCCTTCTCCTGAAAATCCATCTGTTACTTTGTTTCATCAACCTTTTAAGTTTGTTTACTTTAAATTGTTAAGAAGAAATTTCATGCCAAAATTTGAATTTTTCTCCTTGAAATTCATGTAATCCCGGAGTCGTTGCTATGACTGCTTGTTGCTTGTACTCTTTTTTTATTTTCTTTAGTATCTTGTTTAGACTAGAGTCGTTTATGCAATCCCTGAGTTTTCATGCCAAAATTTGAATTTTTCTTTTTGAAATTCATTTAATCCTGGAGTACTCCAATGGATGTTTTATACTTTTATTATCTGCATTATTTCTCAAACCCCATGGTTCTTTCCATTTCCAGATTGGTATTGCTTTGTTCTTTTTCCTGTCCATGGTTGTTACTTTCGTTGATAGTTACCCCCTTGTTCATTGTGTTATTTTTTCAAGTTTTTCTTTTCTGTTTCTGTTAATATTAAAAAGAAAACGTTTCATGTAGTTTCATATTTCACGTGATTCTGTTTAGCCGTTAGTTGGAAGCTTGTAAAGTACTAATTGGAAGCTTTCAAAGGGCTGTTTTGTGAAGTCTCCTGAGGGAGTTGTTTCTCAGAAAGCTATTCAAATGGGTAACTCATTCCACTTGCAAATTTGTGTGGTGGGTTTTCTCTGTGGAGTTTGTCTCACCACATTGTTTCTAGCTCCTCTTACTTCATTTGAGACTTTTGAGTATGGTGGGATTTTATTTTCAACCTTTTCAACTGGAATTTCCAAGTCGAATTCGAGTTCAAAACTTACAAGTAAGTGGTATTTCCACTCGTGTTCTGTCAAATTTCCTTGTTATGAGTGTTTCTATTTTGTTACATATATTAAAACATCGATATCTTTTTTTTTTTTTCCTGATATTTAAATGTGCAACTCGTTGTCGATTTAATTGTTTCTTCTCACTTTTTTTTTTGGGGGCACGTATGGTTAACATTTACCTTCTCTATTGGATGTTGTTTGCCTGTGGTTGTTCCATAAAACATAGTTCTTTACCTTCATTTTCTTTGATTGCTCTAAGATCATATTTATAACCGACAATATTGGGCTGAATTTTTTTTTGAAGAAAAATAGGAAAATATAATCTTTTTAATAACATATTCGAAAGGAGATGTTTTGATTGTTGAGTTTTACAAAAAAGAAAAATTAAGTTCTGCTACATTTGACCTGAAATTTCTGAAATACTTTAGCCAAAGAGGGGAACTTCTACGGTACCGCCGACGGTATTGACATCAAAAATTATAATTTTTTAAGCTTAAGGTATAACTTTTTTGAGGTATAAGTTATAATTTTAAAGGTCATAATCGATTATGGAATGTTGGGATTGATACTAAAATTTTCTTGAACGATCATAGTGTTTGTGATCGATCATAATCTTCTCTTAAAAAATTATAATTTTATCATAAAAACTAATAAGTAAAAATGCCGATACCAAAAAGATATCCAGTGTAAAATGGGCTTCGTCATTCGATTTCGGAGATAAAATCGATTCTAGTGAGATTCTTGTGTCATATCAAAAATCAGTGACACACATGGATGGCAGACCAAGGGGATTTCACAACAACCATAAAGTTGCTGCTCATGTGATCCTGGAGGAGATTCAAGTTCTTGACACGATATTTGAAAAAGTTTTTTTTTGATAACGATTTATCTTCTCAACAGTTAGAAGTTGATTGAGAATTACACCCTGATGTTTGATGAATATCCATGGGCCCAAAGTGATATTTTTAAATATTAATATTTTTCATTTAAAATTAATTTTACTTACTTTTTGAGTTGCAAAAATATTAATTAAGTTTTTATATTCAAGTTTTGATACTATACCTTTTCAATTGATGGTATCGCTAATTCAGTTAATATTTCTTGTGACATAGTTGATCTTAAGTAAGATTTTATCAATTTTAATTTTGAAAAACCTCTTTCCGCAGAAGCAACTGTTACAAAAATTGCTTGCTTTTTAATATTCTATAAGCAATACATGCATTTGAAAAAGAATCTAACTTTTTTATATAATTTAGTATCTCAATTGGAGTAATCTTTTCCATTTGTAAATTTTTTTTAAAACATTTAGTTCTAAAAATAAATCTAAGCCGTTAATATCGAAAAAATTTTCGTGTTTCAAGAAACATTCGAGACCCAAACAATATTGTTTCAAATTATCATTGGTTAATGATAATATCATTGGCCGTATTATTAATATATTATAACTATATAACAACAAAACAAACACAATATATAATATAGTTAAAATATATAACAAAAACAATTAAAATTATGAAACAATAGAATTTGACTTGAATGATCTCAAATGTTGATTTTTTGGTTCTAAACCATGTCCCTTATGTTGCAATGAAAATTCGAGTTGATGATAGAGGATGGAGTGGAGGCTGAGTCACCGTCTTGGCATCTCACCGTTGTATGTGATCTTTTAGCTCAGCCATTTTTTGATTTTTTTTAATTTGATATGACCTTTTAGTTCAGCCATTTTTTTTTAATACTGTTAATCTTTTTTAGATATTTAATATTTGGATTGAATTATGGGCCTAAATGATTGATGGAACTTATATTTTTATATTACCTTTTTTACGTGGGTTGTTTACAGTGTTTAAGACATTCTTTTGAAATGGGGCCTAAAGCCCGTGCTTTTTTAAACATGCTGTTGAGCCGCCCTGAGGAGGTGATTCTCAAACTCTTATTAAAGATAATTATCACATTCCAATATATGATAAATTTTCCGAAAATTTTAAACTTAGTCCTGCAAAAATTGTTAATAACATCAAGTCCCATTTTCAAGGACGAAACCAATATTTTACCCTGAGGGGACCAAACAACAAAATAAATAAGGATTTTATTTAACGTAGATCTTCTATGAGCTATTTTAGCAATAGAATTTCTAGTTATACAAAATTTACTTTCATACAACAACCTCTTTGAAATTATTATGGATCATAAAATACAAAATTTGGTTTGTAAAATTAGTTTGTGAATATTTCACCGTCCTCTTATTTCCTTACTTATGATTTTATTAACGATAGTAGTAGCTATGAATAATTTATCTTTACAACAAATAATTTCACCCGATACCATAATAAAAATGAATTATGAGTTATTGTAGTGCTTCTAATGTAAATCACATTTCTATCTCGATTTTATAAAAATTTTACTTGTTTTGTTCCTTTGGTCTTCAAATTTTTTTAACCCAGTGGCTTCCCCTGAAAGAGCAATAATAATCTATGTGATTTTATTAACGATTGTGTTAATAAATATCAAGCCTTCAATCTTTTTGAACATATTAAGTGAAATAATATACTCTATACATTTGAAAACCTATGGGGGAGCAATAGAACTTTCTCAAAATTAATGGGGGGCTATAGAAATTTTTAAAAATGTGGCCTATTATTCAGTTCCGCCTCTGCCCATGTTAACGATGTTGTTGTCGTCGTTGGTAATATGAAAACCCATGAATGCTAGGATGGGATGACTTGATTAGAAGGGAGTACGGGCTTTATGCCTGGAAAGCATGTAAAGAGTTTTATGAAAAAGTTTTCTACGTTGCTTTGGCTGGCAAAGGAAAGGAATTTGCATGAGTTTATGGTTGGACCCCAAAAACTAACCTGTAACGAAATGCAGTTTTTTTTCAAAGAGTATCAAGGGTTTTTTTTCAAAGAATATCAAGAGCCTGATGAAAAGCAAAGAAAGCAGTTGAATGGTGAGTCAGGTTTACAAGTATTGGAAAACGAAATTTGGATCCTAAATATTTGCACCGTCGATCGAAATACTATTGCAATTTTAAACGAAGATGTGGACAAAGGTTTGATTTTCAGGATATATAAGGGAGTAGAACTTTGGGATGGTCGGAAGTCTAAATTCATAAGAAGATTTATCTACGAAGAGAATTCATGGGCGAATTCTTTTCAACTTAGGGGTGGGTGTCTCAAATTTTGGAATTTTATTTGAACGTGATCAATGACGTTCAATTATGAAATTCTAAAAGATTTTATTTATTTTAATTATCCCTTTTCGTTCATTATACACACATTTCTACCCGCTTCCCCGCATCACATTCTAATCCGTGCGTGGATTTGGAGAAAATACAAAAAAAAAAAAGTAATGAAGATAAACTGGAAGAATGGATTAGTTCAGGAAGTACTATTTACCTCAACATTGTTATTGGAACATAGCCAGAATTTATTATCCTTAGAAATACTATTCAAAATGAAAGATAAGAGTGAGAAAAGGGTGGTTTTGTAACTCCATAAGTATGAATTTATTATTTTTAATTTTGGTTTCTTTCGTAGTATTTTGAATTTCACCAGAACTTGTTGGATCGGTCTGGATAAGTGCCTTCACTTAATGTCTCACTCTGTCTGCAAAAGAATTCCTAATTTTGCCAGACTTCCCTGCTTTAATGCATAAATCAATGTTGAAATAAATCTTTATGAATGTGCAAACCAAAAGAATTGACTTGGCTGCTTTGTGCACTTTACATTGCTCTAGGCTAGTTAGGTTATGTCTAGTAGGCAGACTACATCCAATGCTAAAATATATTGACTTCTTGTAGCAGCAATTATGAGATAAAACTAGTTTTCAATCTATAAGTTTATTCAGAGTGATATACAGTGGGATGATAAATGCATTCAGGATGGTTTTGCTTCTCAACTGTAAGATGCAGTTATTTTTACTAGAATTCTTGTTATCATTGATTTGAGCTGATGAAGTTTAAATTATCTGTTGGATCAAGTGCATGTGTAGGCTTAAAAGTTACAGCGTTATGTTTGCAGATGTGGTTACCGGTGGCGACTGCAACACAAAGCCAAATGAAATAGAAAGAAGCATCTACTCGCAAATCAGTACAAACTTTAGAGTTGATGAGAAAGTTCCCTTACTTTACTCAGCTTGGAGTGATTTACTAACTGAATCTAAAAATGGGGAAGGCAAGTTCTCACAGAGTGCTGGCTTGGACAGATCAAATGTACCAAAGGCTCCTCACTTGGATAACTGCAAGTTGAGTACTGAATTAAGCCACCGTCTTGAGAATGCGAGCTTCCCTCCACGGACAATCTGGAAGGGAATGTTAAATAACTTCCCTGTATTATCTACTGATGAACAGCTGATATCCTATAGGCATCAAACCACGTCCAAAGGTGTTTATCCACCCTGGGTATGTTTCAGTTATATACCCGAATTGTCATTGTTCGACTCCTAGATGTAATTAGCTAAGAAAGCATCAGCATACTCATATTTAGTTAATGCTTGGTATATCTGTAGCATACATTGCCCAAGACATGCAAAGGGTGCAATTGTAGATTCATGTGCTCTACTATTTCTAATGAGTGTATATCTATACATGTAGAAAGGCAAAACAGGCTTACGACCTGAACTTGGATTTTAACTTGATTACTTGGATTTGCTAAATTATTTCTCAAATTTCCTCTCTGTGTCTATCGCACTCTCAAGTTGCATACACATATAGTTCACATTTGTAGTATCTGCCTCCTCTTGTAGAATAGAAAGTATTTAGATCTGTATCGATTCATGTAACTTCTTTGTACATATGCATGCTATTACCTAGGGAAATTGGCACCATGTAAATTTTTAGTTGCTGAACTACCAGTTTTCTTTGGCTTAAGAATGCTGTACATACTCAAGTTCATTTGGATCTTTGACGACATGGAGCACCACTCCCTATAACCCACTAACCATTGCTTGATTTAATGGCTAAACATCAAATACCCATATTTTCTTTATTGCTAATCAGGTGATCTATTACATTGATATAACGCTAAATTTGTAGGTGTCCTCCCAAGAGCACTGTTCTTCCATCTTTTCAGACAACTAGTTAAATCTGTCACTTTCATTTATGTGAAGATATCGACTATCGACTCTGCTTAAAGTAAGTTCAATTCAAGATAAATTTAATTCAGTGCCCTGCTATTGCATTTCGAACTGGTACCTTTAAATTCCACATTAACATATCAGATGATGCATTCCTTGTTTTAAACATACTAAACTGGTTAGTTGAACATACATAAATAGAGGCAGAATAATTGTCTAAATTGTAATGCATATGATTGTTGTGAACTGATCCCATTGACTAAGTGCCAGTTTTATCGGTGTGAACGTCTTCTGAATTTTTTTTGTTGCATTTTCTGTGAACCATTTTAAAGTGTTAGGGTGTGTGTGTGTGTGATGATTATAGCCCTCAAGTTTTACAAATTTAAGAGCTGTCACAGATCACGGGATCAGATGAAGAAAATTATCCCTCTACCAGAAAAGTGCAACGCGACATTTGGTTTCATCATCATCCCTTGAACTGCAGCGATCCTAGTGTTATATTTCTAGTAGCTGATTGGGAGAGATTGCCCAGATTTGGTATGGACGCCCAGTTTGCTGGAATGTGTGGTCTTCTTGCTATTGCAATGAATGAGAACAGAGCACTTGTTACAAACTACTACAATAGGGCTGACCATGATGCTTGTGAAGGTACAACAACATACCAGTAGTACATGTACATAAATTTACCTGTGACATATTCTGGCAGTAGACACTACAATGTTCCTTGTACTTGAAGAAGGGCATAAGTGCAATATCATTGCTCAAAAGTAACAAGGCTCTATCATATTAGAGCATTAAAACCAGTTAACAATGAATGAAGGCCCAACTTTAAACTAACACAAACTCTCTTACACCCTCCCTTACATATAACCTAAGCTCGCACGTCCCTTAAAAACATATTAGTAAATTCAAATGGGCGAGAGGCTTCTCCACTGACCCTCAAGGCCCAACTTTGATACCACGGTGCTACAAAATCCATTATTTGTTTTAATGACTGGATTCAATTCAGAGACCATGCATGTTCCTAATTATATTATGTGACTTGTAGATATCCACCTTATTGAAAATTTTTCAATATTGAAAGATGTTTATTTCTTTACTTGTGTTGTGTCTTAATAGGTCCATCACGCTCTAGTTGGTCTTGCTACTTCTTTCCAGAAACATCTGATGAATGCCATCAGCAGCCATTTGAGCTTTTGCAGAAAAAGGAAGCATGGGAAAAGGGAATTATAACAGGAAATGACAATTATACTTCAAAAGAGATATGGGATGGGCCAACTCCTAGGCAAGCTGTTGTTACAGGTTAGTTCTTTATGCATACAGAGGCTGATTATTTCATCTCTTTCGGGAGAGATCTTAGTGAGAATATTTTGTAAAAATTCTTGTATTTTATTTTCAGAGAGAAATAGAGATATCTTCTTTGTTTATATCTTGTTTGTGGTATTTTTCTGGCCCTGGGTAACCAACAAGTGATATCAAAGCTTTGGTTGGGTCGCCGAAATTTTTTTCAACTCACTGTTTTTGGTTCGTACGGATTCTAAACAAACTTGAAATCAAATTCTGAGCCCACCATTAGATTCCTCTCGTCGAAATGAGTTGGACCCCATTGGCCTTACATCAATCCAACATCGTACGCACTCTCACGGTCCTCACCGGAACATTCACTGGCAACTGGAGTTACTGTTGGAGCTCACTGGAGATCATCGAAGTTGCTGCTAGAAGTTCCTAGGAAAAGTTCATCGGACTGGTGATCGGAGCAAGGTTGAAGACGACGAAATATTCCACTCTGTCAAAGCATATTCCATTCAGAGAATATTTCCAAAGCATATTCCATCTAGGGAATATTCTGTTACCGTTAACATATTTCGTCAAGTTTAACAGAATATTCCGTTAAGTTACCAAAAATTTTTCGAGTCATTTCTGAACTCATTTTAGCTCCATTTTTTTGTAAACTAGGACTCTTTTCTAGCTATTTCAATCGTTCTGGACGCAACGGTGCACTTCCTTTTGCAAAATTCAATCTCAATTTTTTTGATCGAGACATTTAGAGCCTAAAACTCAAAAATGTCCACAGAGGATTCAACATTGGGAGCCATGATCAAACTCATTGCCTCTAATTATACACTTTGAAGACCTCAAATGGAAGATCTTCTAAGCTGTAAATCCTTGTACAATCCCTTGGAGGTAGAAGGTGTAAATCCAGATCCGACAAAAGAAACGGAGTGGAAGAAACTGAACATAAAAATTATCGGTCAAATCAGGCAATGGATTGACCACAGTGTATTCCACTATGTTGCACAAGAGACTGATGCACATGTCCTATGGAAGAAGCTGGAAGACATGTACCAGGCCAAGACTGCTCGAAATAAAGCCCTTTTGATGAGACAGTTTGTGAATCTGAAGTTAAAAAGTGGAACTTCAATTGCCGAGTACACTAGTGAGTTCCAGAGTTTGATAAATCAATTATCATCGATAGAGTTGAATCTGGGGGATGAAGTACAAGCTCTTTTGCTTCTCAATTCTCTACCAGACAGCTGGGAAACGTTGATAGTCTCTCTCAGCAATTTGGCTCCAGGAGGCAAACTTACCATGTCAATGGTTAAGGATGCCTTGTTCAATGAGGAGGCCAGAAGAAAGGATGTTGGCATTGACTAGTCCAATGCCCTAGTTACTGAGAGTAGAGGCAGACAACAAGGAGGTAGCAGAGGCAAGGGAAAAGGAAATAGTAAGAGTAGAGGAATGTCACAAGATCTATGGAGATCAAATGACGGAGGAAGACCTACATACAAGTGTTACCATTGTGGCTTGCATGGCCACATGAAGAAAAACTGCCACAAGTTGCTACAAGAGCAAAGCCGAGGCAGTAATCAGTCGAAGACACAAGACGGAGAAATGCTAGTCACTCTTTCAGAGGATGTGGCCATTCTTTCTATCAATGAGGAGACATACCTTCATTTTTTAAACCATGACGCTGAGTGGGTGATAGATACTGCAGCTTCATATCATGCCACTTCTCACAACGATTTATTCTCGTCGTACAAAGTTGGAGACTTTGGTATAGTGAGGATGGGAAACACCAGTTCTTCCAAGATCATTGGAATTGGTGATTTTCATTTAAAAACAAATGTTGGCTATACACTGGTATTGAAGGATGTACAACACGTGCCCGACCTTCGGCTAAATCAACTTTTCGGGATAGCCCTTGACAGACAGGGTAATGATAACCACTTCAGCAATGGCACATGGAAGCTCACGAAAGGTGCCATGGTTGTCGCCCGAGGACATATTTGTGACACATTTTACAAGACCCATGTGAAGGTTTGCTTAGACAGCCTCAATGCAGTTAAAAATGAGGCTTCACCAAATCTGTGGCAACAGAGACTTGGTCACATGGGGGAAAAATGATTGTTTATCTTGGCAAAAAAGAATCTCATCACAATTGTCAAGGATGTTGCACTAAATCCTTGTGATCATTGTTTGTTTGGTAAACAACATCGAGTCTTATTCAGTTCCTCTATGAAAAGGAGATCAGAGTTGTTAAGTCTGGTACACTCTGATGTTTGCGGTCCCCAAGAGGTGTAATCATTGGGCGGCAACAAATATTTTTTAACCTTTATTGATGATGCTTTACGAAAGGTATGAGTGTACTTCCTAAAGACGAAGGACCAAGTACTCGAATGCTTCAAAAGATTCCATGCCATGGTAGAGCAAGAAATAGGAACAAAGCTAAAATGTCTCCGAATAGACAATGGAGGCGAATATACTTCCAGAGAGTTTAAAGCATACTGTGGAAATTATGGTATTAGACATGAGAAGACTGTTCCACACACCCCACAACACAATAGAGTAGTGGAGAGGATGAATCGAACCATTGTGGAAAGAGCCCACTGCATGCTCACCAATGCCATTCTGGGTTGGAGCTGTTCGTGCCGCCTGTTATCTGATAAACAGATCACCGTCAGTACCATTGAATTTTGATATTCCGGAGAAGGTGTGGTCTGGTAGGAATCCCTCCTATTAACACTTAAGCATATTTGGGTGCAAAGCATTTGCGCATGTATCCAAGGAACAAAGACATAAACTTGATGTCAAGACCACTCCGTGCATCTTTATAGGCTATGGAGATGAAGAATTTGAATACAGATTATGGGACCCAAAGGCCAAAAGGATCATCAAAAGCAGAGACGTGGTGTCCATGAAAATTAGGCATATAGGAATTTGAAAATCCCACAAAGTCCAGTATGGTGTACCTCATATAGCTGACGAGCCTCAATCACGAAGATTCGAAAGAGGACGCATTCTGTCGAGTAGATATCTGGAGTCAGACTATATTCTGCTTACTAATGAAGGGGAGCCGAAGAGCATCCAGGAGACACAAGCCCATACGGATAAAGACAAGTGGATGCAAGCCATGCAGGATGAGATGGATTCCCTACAGACAAATCAAACGTATGAGCTTGTGAAACTTCCAAAAGGCAAGAAAGTACTGAGGAATAAATAGGTGTTCAAGCTGAAGAAAGACGGCAGTGGAAAATTGGTGAAGTATAAGGCTCGATTGGTCGTTAAAGGATTCCAACAGAAGAAAGCAATTGACTTTGACTAGATTTTCTCACCAGTTGTTAAAATGACCTCAATTCGAGTCATTCTCGGATTAGTGGCCAGTTTAAACTTGGAGCTTGAATAAATGGACGTGAAAACTTCATTTCTTCATGGAGATCTGAATGAAGAAATCTATATGGAACAACTGGAAGGTTTTGAGCTTTCAAGAAAGAAAAATTTGGTCTGCAAGTTGAAGAAGAGTTTATAAGGCCTCAAGCAAGCACCCAGACAGTGGTATAAGAAATTTGACTCATTCATGGTGGGTCAAGGCTACAAGAGGACTATTGTAGATCAGTGTGTTTACGTTCAGAGATTCTCGGATGGCAATTTCATTGCACTTCTACTTTATGTTGGCAACATGTTAATCGTCGAAAATGATGCAATTACAATTAGCCAGTTGTAGAAGGAACTATCCAAGTCCTTTGACATGAAGGACTTAGGCCCAGCTTAACAGATACTTGGCATGTAGATTATTCGTGATAGGAAAACTAAGAAATTGTGGCAATCACAGGAGAAATACGTTGAACGGGTGATTCAGAGGCTCAACATGGATACTGCCAAGCCAGTCAGTATCCCACTGGCTAATCATTTCAAGCTAAGCAAGAATTCCTGTCCCTCATCAAAGAATGAGATAGAAGATATGACAATGATTCCTTACTCTTCAGCAGTTGGGAGTCTAATGTATGCAATGAGTTATACAAGTCCAGATATTGCTCATGCAGTTGGCATGGTGAACAGATTTCTTTCCAATCCAAGGAAAGAACACTAGGAGGCGGTCAAGTGGATTCTTAGATACCTTAAGGGTACATTGAAGATATGCTTGTGTTATAGAAGAGTTGAACCAATTTTGAAAGGCTATACAGATTCAGATATGACAGTAGATCTTAATGGTAGAAAATCCACATCAGGATTTCTTTACACTTTTGCAGGGGGAGCTGTGTCATGGCAGTCAAGGTTGCAGAAGTGCATAGCTTTATCTACAATAGAGGCAGAGTATATTGCAACAGCGGAATCTGGTAAGGAAATGTTGTGGTTAAATCAGTTACTCCAAGAACTAGGTATTAAGCATAAGGAATACAAGGTGCATTGTGATAGTCAAAGTGCTCTGGACTTGAGCAAGAACTCAATGTACCATTCCCGGACAAAGCATATTAATATTCGCTATCATTGGATACGCGAAGTGATGGAGCAACAATTATTGAAACTAGTGAAGATCCACACAAAGGAGAATCCAGCAGACATGTTGACAAAGGTCGTTACTCGGGAAAAACTTGAGCTGTGCAGAGTCATAGCCGAAATGAATGTTTGATTACATTCTCTTCTGATGGTTCTGGAGGGGGAGATTTGAAGGTTCCAGCTCATTCCAGCTCCATTAGAAAAGCTACCCAGTAGCTAACTCTACCAGTAGCCCATTGTAGTAGCCACTTCTATGGACTGCTAGGAGGGACGACTGAAGCTTTGACAAAGCTTGCCGGACATTTAATTGTGTTCCCTCTTCCTTGACTTATTTGGCCAGAAAAATCCCTATAAATAGGAAGCTTAGTGAAGGTCAGATGTAGAGCTCAAGATCAGTGAGGAAGAAACAAAGAGAGAGAAATTCGGGAGAGATCTCAGTGAGAATATTTTGTAAAAATTCTTGTATTTTATCTCCAGAGAGAAATAGAGATATCCTCTTTGTTTATATCTTGTTTATGGTATTTTTCTGGCCCTGGGTAACCAACAGTTGTTACACGTTAGTTTTTATGCATACAGAGGCTGATTATTTCATCTTTTTATGTAACCAGAATATTACATTACAGGAAATGGGGTAATCCTTGGAGTTATATGCAACCAACAACAGAAGTAAATGGGAGTTTGATTTCCTATCATTGCAAAATGGATTGGAGGTGGTGGAGAGCTCAGGTACAGTTAAAGTTTTCTCTGGATATGAAAGATTTCATTGGTTTTAAAAGAATAGATCACTTCCAAACAATTCACCTTGTGCTGTGGAGAGGATTCTTATTTATTATATGTCTCTCTTTAGAATGCCTTGAAACTGGGGAAAATGATTGAGAAAATGTTAAGAAATTTCTATGGGAAGATAATGGTGAAGGTAAGAAGGATTACTTGGTTAATTGGAGGGTGGTATTTCGATCTAACATTAAGGTGGTCTTGCTTTGGGTAACCTTAATGCTAGAAATATATCTCTACATGGCTAATGGTTGTGGAGATTCCTAGTGAGATTAATAGTTTATGGCATTCGGTGATTAAGAGAAAATATGGGATTCAAGGTAATGGTGGGATTCTACTGTGAGTGAGAGCGGAAGTTCGCATTGTCCTTGGAATTTTATTTCTCAAAGTCTACATTTCTCTAACATATTTTTTGTCACAATCCCAAAATGTTTCTACTGCCAACATGGTGTCCCCTTTCTCTTCCCAAAGTTCTTGGATCTGTGACTATTTTTGGGATTTGGATAAAAGAGAAATCTCCTATGATTCGAATACACATTAATTCTTGAGCCCCACTGTTATCCGCTACATTCAAATGGGTCTGAGGTTGAATCATATCATTTTTTTTATTTATTCTTTCACAGAAAAGGGCAAAGAAAAAAATGTTGTTTATCTAAAAACAGAAACCAACAATTGTTTTTTTTCCCTATCCCCAAGGCTTGATTCTCCATTTTTATCCTGAAATAATGAATTGAGTTCATATAGGATTTTTGGCTTTTGCTATTGAAATAGCCTTTCTGGCTATATTTTATGTTACTCCTCGATTTTGTGTGTGTGATGAGTAATCAAAGAAACAAAATTAATTAGAAGAAAGAACAAAATATTTTACGTGGTTCGACAACCTGTCTATGTCCACGAGAGAGCGACTGCCTTGTTTTTATTCCACACCAAAAGTAGGGTTACAACTTAATTTATATAGGTTACAACCCTAATTAGGGCAAATCCCGAAGGCACGCATGCTTCAATAACTGGCCCATTATCCTTGAATTCGATTAGCCTCTTCATATATTGAATATGAGCCATCTATTCTAACAATTTCCACATTGGTGAATATTCACTCCTTAAGAGATAGTATAGCACTCAACAAATCCACCTGGAACCAATAATTATAATGAATTGGAGACATTTATCAAGTCCAAGCAATGCTTGAACTTATCTGTGGTAATGGGCTTGGTCAACATATCTGTTGCATTCTCAGATGTCTGAACTTGCTCAAGTATCACTTATCCGATAGCAAGCAACTCCCTGATCTTGTGCAACCTTACATCAATGTTCTTGGTTCTGACATGTACACCTGATTTTTTGTCAAATAAATGGCACTCTGACTATCACAATGCAACATGATTCCTTCTTGCTTTACTCATTAGCCCTTTCAACCACAACACTTCTTTGGAAGCTTTAGTAACTGTCATATACTCTACCTCAGTTGTGGACAACGTTACAAGTGACTGAACTGTGGATCTCCAACATGTAGGTCCGCCTGCTAGTGTGAACACATAGCCTGTGTGGGACTTTCTATCATCAAGGTCACCTGCATAATCTGCATTCAAATATCCCTCAACTGAAACAACACCATATCGCTTCTCAAACATGATACCACAATCAACTGTACCCCTCAAGTACCTAAAAATCTACTTTACAGCCTTCTAATGCTCTCTTCTAGGATTTTTCATATACTTGCTCACCATGCTTATTGCATGACCCAAATTTGGTCTGGTACAAACCATAGCATACATTAAACACCCTACTGCACTTGCGTAAGGCACCTTTGACATATTAGCATTTCATCCTCTATCTTTGGGCATTGACTGATAGACAATCTGAAGTGATTCGCCAATGGTGTACTCACTGGTTTTGCATCATCCATGCTAAACTTGTAACACCTTTTCTCATAATCCTTCTAGGACACTCATAACTTCATGGATTCTCTATCCCAACGAATCTTCTTAGCGGCCACTAAGTCTTTCATGTCGAACTTCTTGCTCAACAAAGACTTCAACCTGTCTACCTCAACCATGCCCTTAGTAGCAATCAACATATCATCCACATACAAAATCAAAAAAATATACGAACCAGCATTAAGAACTTTGAAGTAAGAATAACAATCATACTGACATCTGCTGTAGCCAATCTGAAACATGTAGGAATCGAACATCTTATACCATTGCCTCGAAGACTGCTTGAGATCATATAATGACTTCTTCAGCCTACGGACAATGTGCATTGATCCTGGTTCCTCGAACCATTTAGGTTGCCCATTTAAATTTGCTCGTCCAAATGTTCCAACTCCAAGTCCAAACTAGCTACCAATGCTAACAATACCCTGATAGAAGTGTGTCTGACCACAGGAGAAAAAACTTCATCATAATCCACTCATTTCCTCTGTGAGTAACCCTTTGGTACTAGTCAAGCCTTGTACCTGTTCCCTTCCTTTTTTGATATTGCTTCTTTCTTTTTGTATACCCACTTGCAACCTATCGGTCTCATCTCATCTAGGAGTTCCACCAAATCCCAAGTGTCGTTCTTATGCAATGACTCAATTTCTTCCACCATGGCCTCCATCCGTCTACCTTTCTCCTGGCTATTTACTGCCTCTTTAAAGGTAGTAGGATCACCATTGCTGGCAATAAGTGCATAAGAAATTAGGTCTTCAAAACCATACCTTGTAGGTGGTTTGATATTACGCTGGGGTCTCTGTGTAATAGAACTGTGATGCTTCTAGTTTGCTGATCTAGAACCACATGACCCCTGGATGGGGTTGTTGCTATCAGAACCATCTAACTCCATTTGCACCACTTGTCTCTTGTTGTTATCTGCTTCACGTTTCTCATCCTCCTAAAAAGCCTAGAGCATGGATGCTTCATCAAACACTGCATCTCTACTGATCAACAAATTCTTACACTCGAGGTTCCAAAACTTGTACCCTTTCATACCTTTCTGGTAGCCAAGAAATATACACTTCTTGGACTTTGGATCAAGCTTTGACCTCTCATCACTAGACACTTGTACATAAGCAGGACAACAAAATATTCTTAGCCCAAAATAATCAACTTCATTACCTATTCAAACTTCCTCTACAACTTTCTCATCTAGTGCTGCCCGTGGAGACCTATTGATGACATAAAAAGTCATACTACTTTTGCCCAACAACTCTTAGGAAGCCTTGCATTTATCTCAAACAACTTGTTCTTTTTACAGTAGTTATATTTGCCCTTTCTGAGACACTATTCTACTGTGGTATCTTCTAGACTATAAAATGCCGCTGAATACCCTGTTGCTCACAATATTTCAGAAACTTTGCATCTGTGTACTTTGTACCATTATGTGATCTAAGATATTTAATCTTCATCCCAGTCTGATTCTCAACTTCAGTTTTCCTAATCTGAAATTGCCAAAGGTTTCAGATTTATGCTTCAAGAAGTAAACCTAGACTTTCCAAGAGAAGTCGTCTATGAAACTGACAAAGTACAAAAGATCAATCCTTTGACCGCTCCGTGACTGGCCCTCAAAAATCATAATGTATTGTTTCCCAAGAACACAATACTTGCAAAAATCTAGCTTGCATGATTTTAAACCCTTCAACAAATTGCTCTTGTGAAGCTCCATCATGTCCCACTCACTTTTATGCGCCAAACGTATACGCCATAGGAATGCATCATTTGTCTTAGACTCTGCTACAACAACTCCACCTATTACTGTACTCCTAATAGCCTATAGATGTTACCGGTAATTTTCTAACCCTTCATCACTACCATAGCCCCCTTCGTGACACTTATGACTCCACTTTCTGACCTATAACAATAGCTATTTGAGTCTAGAGTACCCAAAGAGACTAGGTTCTTTGTTAATTTTGGTACATGCCTAACATCACACAAGGTTCTCATGATGCCATCAAACATTTGAATTCTAATAGTGCCTATCCCGATGAGCTTGCATGACGCATCATTACCCATAAAAACAAACATAGAATTAACCGACTAATAAGTGCAAAACCAATCCTTGGAACACTCTGTATTGTAATGTCATATTTGGTGGCACTTAAAACACTTGATATTCTTCTTGTTATTTCCCTTGGACTTCAACCTCGAATTCCTCTTATCTGAACCCCTTTCTTTCTTTTTACCATGATCCTGGTTACCCTTCACTACTAGTCCTTCGCCTTGAGAACCATCGCTGTTACTCAATCTGCGCTGGTTGTAACCTAACAAGGCCGCTATGATTTCCTCTAGATCTAGGGTTTCTTTACCCCATAATAGAGTGGTTACCACATGTTCTTATAAAGAAAGGAGAGACACTAATAACATCAGTGTCATATCTTCATCATCAAACCTTACATCAAACCTTAATAAATCACTGATAATTTGATTAAAAGTATTGATGTGTTGAACCAAATCTGTACCTTCCAACATCTTTAGCCCATATAGCTTTTGCTTAAGGAACAATTTGTTCGTTAGGAATTTTGACATATATTGACTCTCCAATTTCAGCCATACAATCGCTGGAGAATTATGATCCATAACGTGGCACATAACCTCGTCTTCCAAACAAAGCCGAATAGTTCCAACTGGTTTCTTCCCAGTTAAAATTGGACATACCCACTGGTTTTTTCTCCTTTACTCTTTGTTTCCATAATTCAAAATTCCCAAAGCCGTCAAACATCATCATATTGAATTTTGTAATCAAAGTATTCATCGCCATTGTTAAGCCATAGCTTTGATACTAATTGTTGTGATTTTTTATGTCGATGAACAATCAAAGAAACATAATTAACTAGAAGAAAGAACACAAGATTTTACATGGTTTGACAACTTGCCTACGTCCACAAGAGAGTGACTGCCTTGTTTTTATTCCTCACCAAAAGTAGGATTACAACTTAACTTATAGGATACAACCCTAATTAGGGCAAATCCTGAAGGTATGCACCCTTTGACAACTGGCCCATTATCCTCGAACTAGTGGGCCTCTCCATAAATTGAGTATGAGCCACCTATTCTAAGACCCAGTATTCGAACCGGTTTAACAACAGGTACCCAATATTCATGAGATACTTTTCCCGAACCCATACGTGTTTTTGTGGGTCTTACTGTAACTTGTTAGTTTGAAAATATCTATACCCATATTTTTTCACCACCATGTGCATTTTGTGTCATTGCTTATCAACCTACTTCGATTTGTCTAGATGTGATCCAAGCAGGTTCAAGTGCTTGAAAAACATATTTACTGAAACAAATATGATTACCTCGATAAGATATTCCTTTCATTCTTCCTCTATGTTGTTTATGGAATCTATTTTTTTTGGGTTATAGTTGATGGTTGTTTCTGAATTCCATCTATACTATAGAACTGGACATGAGGGTTTCTTCTCATCCAGCTCCTTCTAAATAAAATAAAAAAGGATGAAAAATATTTCATTTGAATTTCTAATTTATATAATAATTTATATTATATAACATTTTATAATTATAGGTTTTTTTTTTATAAATAATAGCTAATTTATCTTTTCAGAATTCTTCATAATGTTGTCTTGAATCAATCTTCTTTGGATAAAAGATGATGGATTCTTCATTCATCAGGAGAGTTTTTTTTTTTCTAAATTGCTCTTTGAATCATTGTTGGATAATCATTTCTTTCCAAGCTGAAAGTCCTCATTTATGATTTGGAAATGTAAGGCATCTTTAAAGGTTCAAGTATTTGCATGCTTTCTTGCACATAAGAAACTGAACACCAATGCAATGCTTCAAAAAAAAGAAGGCATTCGTACTCTCTTCACCCACAATGGTGCATTCTTTGCAAGAAAGATGCAAAGCATGTGGATCATGGTTCTTACATTGTTCCTGGTATCTAATCTATGGAACATACTTTTGAAGATTGTGGAAATTTCCTTGGATATTTCCAAAAATCTGTAATTTGGTTTTCTCAATTGAGTATGAGGATTTTGGTTTTAGCAATAAAGCCAAGGTCTTATGGAAATGTGTGGTCTTTGTTTTGGGTGGTAAGGTTGAAGAGGTGCGGGAGGATTTTTGATGATTTGGAGTCTCCTTGAGAAGATATTTGGGATCAAATATCATTCTGATATTCTCTTTGGGCTTTAAACGTCAAAGGAGTTTGAAGGGATGCCATTTTTTTTAAGTAAGGACCATTGGACGGTAGTGCGAGAAGAGTGTTAATTCATGACAACACTTCTCTTCTTTAGTCCTTTATTATGTCTTCTAGTACTAGCTAGTTTCCTCTTTTCTCTTTGTATAGTGTAGAGGACTCCTTGTCTAATGTATCTTTTCATTTTTTTTATATTCATACTAAATATGTTTCATATTAAAAAATGGATTCTACAAAATTTAGTTCGACTTTAAATTACTGGACCTATCCAAATATTATAGATATCATTAAGTGGTATTTGTAAACGACGACAAGAAATCAACAAGGCTTTCTACTTTTGCTTTCCTTGCGTATTCATTTTATAATTTCATTAATGTTTATACCATTGTCAGGCTTTGCACTATCTAATGAGGTTGCAAACTGAGTACACATGCAACCTTCTAAATATTGCACGACATACTGCATTTGGATGGGAAGCTGCGAAAATTTGTTGCATCTCCCATTGAAAAATTGCAAGAGATTGATTATTTTGAACCTTGTTTCCTGTACTTTTTGGAGAGGACGGTGAAAGTTAATACCTGAAATTTCATGTTAGTCCTTGTTAATCAAATGTTCCTTTGCTTTCTGAGCTTCTGAATGTCCATTGAATCAGTTATGCAAACTGACATTATATTGTTTAGAATGGTAATGCCATCTTTATTCTTCATTTTGTTGTGATCACTGTTATCCCCTCATTTTGGTGTAAGTTTTTTAGCCTTGAAGTGTAATGGTTCTAAAGAATACAGTATACTTTACTTGATAGGTTGTTCTAACCAGATCTATTTCTGGATTAGGTTCTGTTTATTTGCATGAGAAGGCTAACATAACATCATTTTTTCACGGGGGAATATATTCTTGTGAAGCTAAATTGATAGCAAGATATTTATCGTGGTGTCTACTTCTTGTGGACCTTTTATAAAACTCCTTTAAACTTGTATGTCAATTTATTATGTATTTAAACTTATTTAAACATTTTTTGAACCTTTTTTTAAGGTAAGTAACATTTTATGAAGCTTATCGTAGTGGAAAATCACTTTGTTAAGGATGTACATAGGACTATCAGAGCAATCCTGAATTTTCCCCCCGTTTCTATGCAATGTAGTCTTCAAATAAATAGCTTTTGTGCTGTATTGAATTGCTATCGTGACTACAATATTTGTCTGAAACATAAGCATAATAACTTTCTGAGGCTTGAAACCCCACACGTAAGTAGAAAATGTTCTCTTCTACAGGATGTTAGAAACAAATCTAAATATGAGATTGAAGAATTTGTATGGTCAAGCCATAAGCCATGGATGCCTAGGCAACTGTTAAGCATGCATGTGAGAATGGGAGACAAGGCAAGTGAAATGAAGGTTGTAGAATTCAAAGACTACATTCAACTTTCTGACCACATGGGAAAGCGTTTTCCTCATCTTAACGACATCTGGCTCTCCACTGAAATGCAGGTTTTGTATTGTCTTGCACTACTTTTATTCTTTTCTTTTTCTTCCTTGGAATTTAGTTTTTGCTTATGGTTTTAGGCTTTAGGTGGCTTAAAAATTGTGTTATTTATCTTCAGGAAGTCATTGACAAATCAAGATCGTACTCCAATTGGAAAGTTTACCGCACAAATGTGACACGAAAAGTGCCGAACACGACAATGGCAACTTATGAAGCTAGTCCTGGGAGGGAAACCAGCATCAATTATCCTCTTGTTAACTTCTTGATGGCCACTGAAGCTGATTTCTTCATTGGAGCATTAGGTTCTACATGGTGCTTTCTCATTGATGGAATGAGGAACATTGGAGGGAAAGTAATGGCGGGGTATTTGAGGTAGGGAGTTTTGGAAATCTCCTAGCTTGGAGTTATTTGGGACAACCAATGGCTTGGCACTTCAGTGTGAACAAGGAATATATATTCAGGTCGTTAAGGACACATGTTGTCAACATTCATTAACAAAATTCTGCTATGTGAGGTGGTAGATATGACCTGTGAATATCCAATACAAGATGTAAGAACTATTTCCTGCACCTATAGAATTTGATATTGGACAAGAAAGACATGGTATCGTTGCCACATTGAATATTTACTCGTGAAGGTTGGTTCTGCCAAAGAGTTGCACCTTGTCAGATTTAGTGTTTATTAAAGTATGAAATTAGGGTAAATGAAGAGAGAAAGGGAGATAACTGTGTGTATGTTTGGCCCCAGGCTGCCTCCCACACCCACTATATATCTATCTATGTAAAAAGATTACCAAGACCAATACACCCCTTTGGAGTATACTTATTACAATAATACCCAAACCCTAATTTATTTTAACCCTCCCTCAAGCTTGTGAATATATGACATATAATCCCTACTTGGAACAAATTGTTGTTGGATGAGTGCGACTTAAAGGCTTGGTGAATATATACTCAAGTTTTTTCTTAGACTTTACAAATGGTGTAATAATATCTCCACTTAGTATCTTATCCCAAACAAAGTGACAGTCAACTTCATTGTGTTTGGTTTTCTCATGAAAAAGTAGATTAGTAGCAATATGAAATATTGTTTGATTATGATAGAACAATTGCATAGGACGTTTAACCGAAAATTTGATATCCTGAAGAAAGTATTGTAACCAAGTTAATTCACTTGTAGGATATGTCATTGTTCTATACTTAGTTTCTGCACTAGATCGAGCTACCATGGTCTATTTTTTACATTTTCACGAAACCAAATTACCCCTTGAAAAAGTGCAATAGCCCGTAGTTGACCTACGATCTGAGGGGGATCCAACCCAGTCAGGATCTATAAAACCATCCACTCTAAGATGCCCATTTGATCGGTGCAACAATCCAAGTCCAGGAGCCTGTTGAAGATATCAAAGAATCTAAATAAAAGCATTCTAATGCGGTACTCTATGTGCTTCAATAAACTAACTCAACACTTACTATATATGCAATATCAAGACGAGTAATAGTAAGATAATTCAACTTCTCAACCAATATACTATACCTACTCGAATTGTCAAATAGTGCACCATCATCTACCAAAAGTTTTTGATTTAGATCTATATTTCATCTACTGGTATAACATCTAGTAAACCTATTTCTTTTAGCATATCATGTACATATTTTCTTTATGACAAGCTAATACCTTGCATAGACCTAGCAATTTCGATACCTTGCCTAAGACTTTAGTGTGAAATCGATGCAATAGAAACGCTTGCCAATAATGACAATATTATCCACATAAACATTAAGTATAATGCAACTTGAATTAGTGGATAACTGAGACACAGAAGAAGAAAAAATAGGAGATATGGCATCATAAGAAATAAAATAATTAATAGGATGGTTAGTAACACATAATTGAGTACTTTTATAAAGAGAAATATGTAATAAGTCTAAAAGAACAAAAGGACTCGAATTAGAGGACGACAAGGAAGACGAAGGGGCACTTCAATAGGTAGTCTCTGTTTCCAAGAATACATCCTCAACAAAACTATGAAAGATGATAATGGTGAGGTAGAAGAGGTGATATGGTTGGGATAATAACAAATGGCAATGGAATAGGGGCCGAAGTCACGAATGGAGTGAGCCCAAGGTTGAGATTCGGATAAGAAGTGACACCCGATAAATATTGTGGACTCGCAAAATATGACATCGTTACTAGTACGATGAAGTGAAGGACTGTAACAATGATAACCTTTCTAGACTCGCATAATGTGAAAGTCAATATTGTAATTCTTGACAAAAGTTTGATCAGCCACGAAAAAAAGAGATCTCCTTTTCCCCCCAGCTCTATTCTCATCCCTTCTCCTTAAATCCCATCATTCACATATTACAAAAAGATCTCCTCTTTGTCTACCTCTCTTCTTAAATCCAAACCCTATTCCTCCATACCCTAACCCTAGCCATCTAATCGCTAGCACTATAGTCTCTTTTCATTTGAACCTCATCTGCTTTATATCAAATCTATGAGGAACATTGGTTGTTGATTTGTTTTTAGTGACCAGAGGTTCCTCTTTATCAGGTTCACCGATTGATTTTTTTTCTTTCGTGAATATTCGATTGAATCTCTCTGTATGGAAAAATAACCCTAGCTTTTTTCACATATCCTTGGCTATTGATTAGCGATCGTCGAGTGATTAGTCGTTAGAATCAGCATATCACAATGCCTTTTTAGGACTAATTATATTTTGATGGAGTTTACATGTTGGTATTTCAGGACATAAATTGTACAAGGGACTAAAAGCAATGAATACCACACTTTTGTACAACACCTGCATATTTTGGAGCAAAATTGAAAAAGCTTGGACCAAGCCAAGAAGGAAAACACTGTGGTACTTGAGTACCACGTTCGAACGCCAATTAACATTCGAACATCCCCTTTGAATTAATTGAGGACCAGGATGTTGAGTGCAAAGAGTCAAGTTGTGCATGGAGTATGGAAGTGAATTTCATAGAAGACCACAGACTACTTGAGTGAGAAGAAGCTACAAACTATTGAGGTGCCAATTATCAAAGCTACAAACTACTGGGTGTCAATTATCAAAACTACAAACTATAGGGGTGCAAATTTCAAAGCTCAAAATAAAGGGGGATCAAAGTGTAATTCAAACTCTCCCTTTTAACCTATAAATACCACCCCTTGGGTCTTGTAAAGAATTGTATCATCTTTCTTGTAGAGAGCATCTTTTGGTAGTGAAAACCCTCTAAAAGTCATTATTATTTTCTTGTATCATCTTTCTTGTAAAGAGCATCTTTTGATAGTGGAGAACCCTCCAAAAGCCATTATGGCTTTCTTGAAAAGAGTACCTTTTGGTTGTGGATAACCCTCCAAAAGTTATTATTGCTTTCTTTTAATTTATTGCTCTCTTTTATTGTATTATTAATTTTTTTAATATATTGCTTCTTTTATTGTATTATTACTTTCTTTTAATTTATTACTTTATTTTATTTGCATTGTTGTGAGCTTCCTTCTTCCTTTAGAGGAGTGAAACTCTTCCACTTTTCTAGAGTTTTACTAAAGCCGTGAAGGGTGGAACGTGATTCACTCATTTTTTGTCAAAGATTGACTCCGTGTGTAATATGTTTAATCTTGCAACTCCTCTACTTGGAGGGATGAGCATCACTCACTTTTTTAGCTTTATTAAAGCCATGAAGAGTGGGTAGTTTCTCATCCAATCTTTAGTAAGAGGTGATTATCCAGAAGTTATATTTGTGCATTTAGTTTATGCTTAGCTCTAGTCTTTATTTCTTCATAATGTCTTCTCAATACATTGTTGTCTTTACCTTAAGCATGAGTAGCTAAGCCCTTAAGTTGGCTAGTCCAAGAAAGACCTCCTTTTGGTTATTCCATTTCAACTCATTTTTCTTTCTCCTCTCAGAGTACAATGGTTCGGTTTGACTAGGTAGAGGGTGGACAGGATTGTGAGTCTTTGATATCCCGTAGACTTGTCACGGGTTATGCTTGGATCCTCACTTCCATCTCGTTCCTAGCTTTCCATGAATCAATCGTACATCTATGCTCTATTGGAGGAAGGATTCAAGTTGACGTGGTATTCCCATGGGAGTGAACCCTTTGGATTAACCAACATATTTCCCATTCCAATTTCATTAAGATAAAATCACAAACCAAACTTCAACAACAAAATATTTTACACTTTATTTTTCACCAAAATCACCTTCAAAATGATTCATGTCCTTCCCTGAGAAGACAACCTTGGAATACGATTCCAAGTAAAACATGGCAAGCAAAAGTCTCACTGCTTTTGGGGAGCATTTTTGTTCACACACACACATTTGACATTTTATTCATCCACCGTTCCATTGCCCTTTCTTTTGACATCATTCCAAGGGAGAGTAACACTCCCCTTCACACACACTATACATACACTAAGGGATGATGTTTAGAGGTTAGGATATTACAACGGCAAAAGTCAAGCATCGAGTGCATCACTTGCTCCTAAATTTTGGTTCTACCAAATAGATGAACCAAGCACAAGATCTGTGGAAAACCCTTCCACTTCGAAGCCATCTCTAAAATCAAAATAATCTACAAAGCTGAGCCTTAGGAACTCCAAGGTTCTCTTCCCCCCTTCTTTATTTGAATATATAAAGGAAGGCGTGTTAACGCTTTCATTTTCAATAAAGAACACATATTGGCTTAACTAATAAGATAGAAAAGGGCTTTTTCAAGTTAGTCTGCTATAGCAAACCATTAGTAGGGTGCCACGGTTTGTGGGCTTGAAGGACTTAGCATCGTGACAAGTTGTATCAAAGCCAAAGGTTAGGCCACCTTGTAGGCTAGTGCCGTCGAAGAGGCTTGACGGGTGTGGACCTGTAATTGTGTATCACCTTATATATATATATATGGTAAATGTCTTAATTCAATTGTTTGTTTATACTGTTATTGGTCTTCATTTGATCTCTCATTCACAATTATATAGAATTGAACTTTAGAACAAAGAATTGTTAGCTATGATATGAAGAAAATAGGTTTTTATTTTAATGATTGGGCACTGTTTCACAAATTATTGGACTACATTTTCTATCTTCTCTTAAGAGGTAATTATAGAGTTGAGAAATTCTCGTTATTGACACATGTATATAAATTCTAAGACCTAGTATTATAATTAAAGAATGATAATATCGTCATAAGATTTTTCCTAAGATGAATAAAAGGATAGTAGAAACATTGAATCATTGTTGAGAGAATGATCATAAAGTTTGAGTTTTGGGTGTCTTGAGTTTCGGATTAAATATAGTTTTTGGAGGTGTTTAAACTTTAGAATGGTGGTTAGGTAAGCTTTTGAATGTTTTTAGATCAAAATAAGACTAACATTTAATCTGGAAGGCCGAGAAACATTGAGAGAGGCGATATTGGGTGTATTAGAAATTTAGAAGTATTCTAGAGTAAAAACGCATTTAGGTGAGAATTTAGGTAGGAAGGAATTTGACACTACTTTAGTATTTTTACCATACATTTTCTTTGGATATTCATTTGATCTTATTTTGGGACATTAAAAACTATTCTACAAGAGTTACAAAAGTGTATTTCATGAAATTTTTGTGAATCGGATTCTAACCAGCTCAAAATCTAGCTGAACATTGGGATAGAAAGTCACTAGCGTTCGAACGCCGAAAGCAAGGTTCGAACACCTAACCAAGTGTGGAATATAACAGAATTTCAATAAAAAATGGAGAGTTGGTGGCATTTGAATGCTCGTACCACTGTTCGAACACTTCGCTAAAAAATGCCCTAATTAGATTTTAGGGTTTTCCCCATTTTTACCCTATAAATACCCTAGAGCCACAATTGAAGTGTCTTCACCTATTTTTCAACCCCAAGAAGCATAGAAAATTTTGTGGAGAAGAAAATGAGGAAGAACGGGCTAAATATTAAAGGATTAACATGTGGTAATCGCATCAAAATGTGTTATAATCAATAATATATGAATTAAAATAAGGGTTCTTTATCAAATTCACTCATTGAGGAATTGTGCTTATATTATATATCTTGTCATCCATTTTCATAATTATATGTAAATAATCAATGATTTTAATTTCCAATCGATTCATTTTAACTTTTTTTTTTATGAATAAACACATGATTTACGTCACAAATCTCACGTTCTCGATTTAAAAAATTCTAGTTATTGATTATGATCAACTTAAATATGTTTCTTGGAGATCTCTTGCATGCTTTCTTAAAGTTGATCTATTGGAAGAATTGTGGAACCATGATTCATGATTGCAAGTGAATTTATGAAAAATTATGAAATAATCTCTTGTATGTAGAACCCGGAAAAATTTAAATTTTTTATGAAAAAGAGCAAAACAGTAATTTGTCACTATGGTACAGGTTGCAAACTTGAATTTTTCTAGAGCTCGGACGACGAAACAAACTTTATCATTGAATTTGTCTCGCGAAATCTAGTTACCCAGACAAATTTCGTCAAATTTTGAGATAATCGAATCTTTTCACATTTTTCGAGGCAATGGGTGTGTGGTGACACCTAAAAACGAAATTTTTATTAAAATTTTGAAATTTGAAAAATATTTTAAATAAAGTTCATATAAAATATTTTGAGTTTAAACTGGTACAAAATTTAATCATTTCGGGGGCAAAAATGGACCCGAAAATAGGAGTCGTGTGGCGCATTGTGAGCCAAGGGTTTTGAGACTATAAATAGGTGGAAAAATCTGATTTCCCCACTGATTTTTCTCTACTGGTCTAAACGTTGGGTTGAGAGGGAGCAAAAGAGAGAAAACAAGGGTTCTCAAGCCTTTCTTCTTATGATTTAGGGCCAAGCTTTGGTCGAATCAACTTGAACCAAGAACAAAAAGTGTTCTCTTTGACGTGGGCTACAAGAACATACCAAAAATCAAAGATTTCACCGAAGATCCAATGGGTGGATTTTGGAGAAATCAAAGTTTGGGGCTTGAATTATGTTCTTGAAGCTTCCTATGGGTGTTTTATGCTTCAAGAAGTAGGGTTCCCTCCTACTTAGATTTTTTCTCAACCTAGGAATGTGATATGGAATGGGTAGGTGCATAGAACTATATTTCACTTGCCTATTATTTTTGTTTTGGTGAAATAGGTATTGAGAGTGGGTAGCATGACTTGAGACAAATTTTCTTGTTTAATGTACCACTAGTGTATATGAAGTGTAAGAAATGGGTAGAATAATTTCTATTTTGAAATGGATGTGTAGAAATCACTTAATATGATTTCTTGAACTATATAACGAAATTGATTGAATGAAAACTTGCCTATGGTTATGGAAAAGAGGAAATGGGTATAGAAATTGGTCTAAAATCAAATTCTAGCTTGAAATTGAAATGTGGAATTTACATGTGTAATTTCTTGGATATCGGTATTATATGGGCATGCTATGTGTTTATATTGTACCTTGTGAATTAAGTGTGTTGTTGGCATAGATTATGTGCTAACATGCTTGGGATTTGTTGTTGGGTATAATGTTAATATATGCTTTATGATGTGTTAGCATTATGATGAATTGTGAAAATTATATACTTTTGATATAATTGGCAATATAATGGTTGAAATTGCTCATTTAACATTCATTACATATGGGCATGACATTGATATTGCAATGGTACATTACATTGCATTTGCACGGGGGCATCACATTCATGAACATGAGGCATGAGTGTGGGTGTGGGTGCATGGTTTAATCAAACACCATACTTGGTGCTTGATGGGTGGGCTCGAAAAAGTTGGATTAAAGATCCGACTGAGTCGCACGGTTACATGCATGGAAAACTTGTATCAAGTATAGCAAGAAGGGCTAGATTCTCTCTCGGGTGCAAAACCCGGCAACTTGGTTCATACATTCCCCTAAGGTGAAATTCCGAAAAAGTGTGATGGTGTACGGAACCGGCGGTTGTGATACCAAAATCCGTTGCCCAACAAAGACACAAAATTTTATTTTATAAAATACCCATTCAATGGGTAACATCCATCAATGATTTGGTTTTATAAAAATACAACTTTATTTCAAACAGTCATTAAAGTATTTTCATCAATTGACAGATTCATTATAGAAGTGCATTGCATTGTGTTGAAGGAGTCGGTGAGGACTCGGGTTAAAATACATGAGTGAGTCTCATCTCATTTCATAGTATGACATGGTAAAATCCCTAATATGGGATTGCATTGTCTTGATTGAAAAGAATGTTGTTTGCAAATTGTTGCATGAGCACATTTCATATGCATTTAAGGTGAGGAATAGTCTCTGTAGGAGATACTCTATTGAGCGTGGCTCACCCTATACGGGAAAATATTTCAGATGCGAGATACACACTGGTGGATGACACTCACTCAGGGCCCCAGTGACGAAAAAAGGCCGACTTGTGGCTTTTAGTCCTTTTTTGTACTAACTTTCCCAAAGTTAGTTTTGGGCATGCAATATATGTAAAAGAATTATAATTTTAAATTTGTATTAACTATGTTTAATGCATAAATTCATGATGTAGGAGTATGAATTGATGTATATTGGACCTTGGATGAGTTATGTGATTAAATATTGTTATATGAATATGGATAAATAGACTCGGTGTGGTCAATGTTGTATATTAGACCTCAGATGGGTTGTGTGATTGTATAGTGCACATGTTGTATTTTGGGTAGAGCTCTCTGTACAAAGGAGACTTGTCCGAATTTCATTAAAATTATGGATCCTGATAAATGAGGCATAATGGCATGATATCGAGTTACACGATATCCACGGGTATTCCGCGGGTTGATGGTTGATCAATGGACCCCCGGATTTTGGGGCGTCACATGTATGAGTGGCTGTGATGAACGTGGGATCCGATTGAACGGATATCATTGGGTCCTTAGATGAGTTTCTTACCTTGAGAAGTTTGAAGGTTCCCTATCACCCGTAGTGAATTGTTTGGTTCCTTGAGAGGTTCAAGAATTTGCACTATTTGCTCATAGGGATCGAGATTGGGGGCTAGTATACTATTCGTAGGAAGGATTCGTCATTGTCGATGCATCAATATATGCCCTTCCAAAAGTGGTATATCCTTGTGAGGATTGATTGGATGATCTGGTGGGGGGGGGGGGGGAAGGGGGTAAGATATTCTTTTTGTGTAGATTCACAATAGTCAACATGCATACATGAGATATCTTGGTTGTGATGATTGATTGCATTGAAATTTGATTCTACTTATTTATGAACTTCACTATTTGATACCGTAAACTTGAGATCGTTGTTAAATGTCATTGTTTTATTTCAAAATCATATATGTCATTTTATAAACTGAGACTCACCAGTTTTTATGATTTTGAAAACTTGTTTGGGTTTAAGAAGGTATTCCTACTAGGCTTTATTCCTCACCCTACCACAACATTTTTCAAATTTTAGTATTGAGGATAATCCAGAGCCAGGTGAACATTTATATTGGGAAGTTGATATGAATCATTATTTCTCACCCTGCCATAACATTTTTCAGATTTTAGTATTAAGGAGAATCTAGAGCCAGGTGCACATGTATATTGGGAAGTTGATATGAATCATAATGTGGATCCAAATGCAGAAGTTTAGAAATTAACTTTTAGTTTATGATTTTTAGATTTGAATGTTTAATCATATTATAGACGTTATTTAATTAGTGTTGGTGAATTTTATTTGGATTGGAATTAACATTGAGGATTTCTTTCTGTTTGATTTTGGAGATTTTAGTTAGCTAGATATGGAATGATGACTATTTGACTTATTTTATGGTTATTTTAGTATGTTCTCATGGTTTGATGGATTAAAATTAGTCAATGCCTAAATATGAATTTGGGGGGTTACAAAGTTGATATCAGAGTTTAGCAATTAGATCTTACATGAGAGTTGTGATAGAGTTATATACTAAAAACTTATTTTTTATAATGAAACTCATTTATTATATAGTAAAATTTTTTCGTTTCCTGTTTCAATGAGAATTTGTATGAGTAAAATATTTTTATTATATTAAATATATGATATGCAGATGTGTCTTTTATTTTACATGCATATAATCTGGTATGTAGAGTTCTTCTTATACACAAAATCATATTATCAAATTCTTTTATAATATAAGTAAAGGTTCACAGTCTTAGATAAAATTGAACACACCATTACTAGGATTGCAGTGCAATCATCTGGCATAATCTATCTTGGCTATAGGAAACTGTCTGATGTCTCGGATTATTGTTTAATACACTTTGTGTATTGAATATGACCATTATTGAAGTTATTTTCGTTTTATTAACTAGATAAGAAAATAAATGCCTTATAGTTATTATGATTGTTTAACCTCTTAATCATGAGATATTTAATTGTCACATGTATATAATGATTATTACTAATTCATAAAAGAGTGAGTCAAAATATTTAGTAAATTGGGAAATAACACTATTTGTATGGTGAAAATTAATTATTAAAGGAAATCACGTCCCGGTATTTAAATGGGTTGATGATTTCCTCTTGAGAAGTTTATAAGTTTTGTCCATGTCAAACATTGCAGGTGAATTTAATTATCCGACATGACAAATAAGTTGAGTGGTAAGATCTGAAGGATAAAAAATAGTTAATTAAATATAATTGTCATTAATTTAATTAATTGATGAACATTTGTAATTTTAAATGTGAGGAGATTATTAAGAATATAATAATGAGGAGCTCGAAATATAATTTTGAGATAAGACAAAGGAGATTAATAATAAGTTTTTAGTGGATTAACTTATTATTAATTAACTATAGGATATTTGTTTTGGGTTAGACATAGGATTCCTAGGTTTATTGGAAGCCTGACTCTTATTTCTCCATAATGTCTCTACTGTAGACTATAAAATAAATGCACTTTTTGGTTCTCTCAGTCATAACCTTTACATTCAAGTTTAGAAAAGGTAGAGATAGAGCAAGGGAGAGAATTCGGAGAATTGTAACCCACACTACATTCAGATTTTTGCGTGGAAGGATATACGATAGAAGATCGTGAGGTCCATCGAGTCTATTGTTCAATCGGCATCTGCTCTTCATTCGTGTGGATATGTTTGTCAAAGGTAAACCCTATTTCCTCTTTGTAGGATCAATAAACGAATAAAATGTTTGTAATCAATTATACACGTTGTCAACAGACCTTGGGACTATCATTCCAACAAGTGATATAAGATTCTTTGTTGATACGACATATATATTGAATACAACTATGTTGTCCAAGTAAGACAATTAGATGCATATCATGATTAATGGGTAGACTGTAGAATTGTGCTAATCTTTGTTTTACAGCGTTCTTGTCCCGCTATTATGGTCAAATAATTTTTTATATCGTTTTATGTGATTGGACCTCATGATGGTTAATTTGTGGTTAGTATTATTGGAAGGATTAACACGATAGTTTATTCATTTTGTAATATTGATGGTAGTATGTGAACTCCCTCGTGGAGGCATATGACCATATATTATTGTTGCTGTTTTTTTGTATGGGATTTCCTATGGAAGACGATTGTTTAGAAGCAATTTTTCACAACAAAAAATTCATTTCACAAAGAATAAATTGTTTCAAACATCGTTTAGATTTTGGGGGCATTGCCCCAAGTCCCAGCCACTTGGCTGAGCAGGTCAATCGTAATCCGTTAGTACACCACTAAGATAAGATTGCATAAGTTTCTCCTAGCCTAGCAACATGGGGGTGGCTGAATTCATTATGGATTGTTGCAGACTCTTTATTGCTTTGAAAATGAAGACTTGACTATAATAGTTGGAACTTTTTGTTTAGATAGTTTCCTAATAATTAGGACTCGTTGTTTAGGCAAGTTTCTTGTTTATGTTGATCTCTGTTCTTTTATTATTCATGTATATCTTAATTGTATGGGTAGTTAATTATATAACAATACCCTAACATGTGGACAACATGGATAATTGACTAGCTTAGATTATTTGTTATTGAATAGTATCTAATTTATATTTATTTAAAATAGGGATGTTCAAAGTATTTTTGTGTAATTAGAAAATACATTTAAATTTATGTATGGATAACTGTGAGAATTTTATATTTTATTTAATACATGTATACATACTACATATAAAGATGGGGTAACTCGATATCTTTATAAATATGTCAAACATTCTTGCATTTTATCTTAATGAAAATTCGATACAATATTAAAATATTTAAGTGGGAGAGAGAATTTATTTTGTATAAATCCCACAGTCTCTATTATTGATTTGTAGGTGCTGTAATTAATTATGTGTTGGCTTTAGTGTCTTCCTCTCCATCAGATAAAATTAATTACCGAATCACCAGTACAAACTTCCTTAAAGGATGATTTTGGGTAATTACTGGGCTCACTTCTCCATCTGAAGGGGTTTATTATGAAACAATTGACACAACATGAAGTAATGGTATACACTTAACTATAAATACCAGTATCCTCTCTATCTGAGTCATTGCTGGCGTGGTGTTACATTTTGGCATTTATGTCAAGTATGCTGCAAAATCAACATGAGCTCATGCCCACTGCCTACGACATGATTATGAACATCAAATAAATGTTTGGGGATCAAAGTCGTGCTCCTAGGCAAGTTGCAATGAAAGATCTAATGAACACAAATATGCTTGAGGAAGCACCAGTAAGGGATCATGTTTTAAAGATGATGAGTCTTCTTAATAAACTAGAGATCCTAGGAGCTGAGATTGATGGAAAAACCCAGGTTAATATCATCCTCTAGTCTCTACTAGAGTCCTTTAAGTAGTTTCACCTTAATTACAATATGAATAACCATTCTTATTTTTTGGTGGAACTCCTTAAGGAACTCTAGGCAGCTGAAGGTCTCTTTCTGCAACAACCTCATGTTTATGTGATTGAGAAAGGTTCTGCTTCTAAGTCAAAAAGACAAAAAGAAGCAAAAAAAAGGATAAAAAAACAAGTTGTTGGCCCTCAGGGAGTAGTGAAAAAGTCTTAGGGCAAGTGTCTTCATTGCAAGAAGTCAGGACACTGGAAGAAACAATGTTCGGTCTTCCTTAACAAAGTGAACAATCTAGGTAAATCTCATGTACTAGTTGTTGAATCATGTTTAGCCGTGTTATCTACTGGTGCTTGGTGTGTAGATACGGAAGCCACTAATCATGTCTGCAAATTCTTGTAAGGGTTCTAGGAAACCGAACAGATCATTGATGGAGAGATTTATCTACATATGGACAATGCTACAACAGTGGGAGCAGTTGCCGTAGAAGATTTACATTTATATTTCAGTAGAGATAGATTTTCAAATTTGAAAGATTGTCTTTATGCACCAGATATTAGAAGAAACTTAATTTCGATTTCTAAATTGGTTAAGAATGGATAAAATGTTTATTTTAGTGAATCTGTGGTTATTAAGTATAATAAACATTTTATGTGTGTGGGTTCATCGGTGGATGATCTTTATATTATTACTGTCTCACCCACACTACAATTAACTGAATTAAATAACACTAGTACCTCGCTATGTAAGAGAAATGAACAATCTAAAATGAACCAAACGTATCTTTGGCACTTACGCCTAGGTCAAATTAACTTAAGGAGAATTCAAAGACAGGTTAGAAGTGGACTATTGAGTTCATTGGAAGTGGAGGCACTTCCAGTCTATGAATCTTGCTTAGAAGGTAAAATGACTAAGAGGCCTTTTATAGCTAAGAGCTATAGAACAACAGATCCGTTGGCATTGGTTCATTCTATTTTGTGTGGACCTATGATTGTCCAAGCTACAGGAGGCTTTGAATATTTTATCACTTTTATTGATGATTATTCAAGGTATGAGTACATTTATGTGATGCGCCATAAGTCTGAATCCTTCGAGAAATTCAAAGAATTTAAGGCTGAAATGAAGGATCGTCAAGGAGAGTGTATCAATACATTACGATTTGATGGTGGCGAATACCTCTAAGGAGAGTTTAGGGACTACTTATCAGAGGTATTACATCCCAATTGTCTATACTTGACACACCATAGCAAAATGGTATGACCGAAAGAAGGAATAGGACTCTTATGGATATGGTGAGATCTATGATGAATTATTAAATTTTACCTAATTCTTTTTGGGGATATGCATTGGAAACTATGAAATATATTTTGGACATGGTACCATCTGAGTTAGTACCTACTACTCCACACAAAATTGTGGATTGGGCAAAAGCCTAACTCACGTTATGTTCGGATTTGGGGCAGTCGAGCACATTTGCTAAAAGGGAATGTAGATAAGCTGGAATCGATAACAGAAGTCTGCTTGTTTATAAGGTATCCAAGAGAGAAAAATGTGATCTTTTCTATAGTCATAAGGATCAGAAGGTCATTGTTAGCCCTAATGCCTGATTTTTAGAGGAAGACTACGTGATGTATCACAAGCCCAAGAGTAGAGTTGTTCTCGGGGAGTTGAGAGGAGATAGATCAAGGAATACTTATTCAATACCAATTGTACAAGAGGAAACATCCCATGAAAAAGTAGACGATATCTCATTGGCTCATCGTAGTGGGAGTAATATCGATACTTGTGCATAACCTGCACAATATGTAACTAATGATACACAAATGTAAGTGGTGCCTCATCATAGTGGGAGTGTTATTCATCAACCCAAATGTTATACGTTATTGGACAAGTCTTTTGACAGGATCCCTGAGGAACAGAATGCCGATCCCTAGACTTACAACCAAGCACTCCAAGATAAGGATGCAGAACTTTGGCAAAAGGCTATGATGTTTGAGATGGAATCCATGTACTCCAATCAGGTCTTGGAACTTGTAGAACCACCAAATGGGATTAAACCATTGGATGTAAGTGGGTCTATAAGAGGAAGAGAGGATTAGATGGTAGATGGTAAGTGGGTTTATGCATTGTGGCTTATCTTGATTACGAGATTTGACAGATGGATGTCAAGACAACATTTCTTAAATGTTGACGAGTGTATCTATATGGTGCAACCAGACAAATTCGTATAAATGGCCAAAAACATCCAGTGTGCAATCTTAAGAGGACCATTTATGGACTTAAGCAAACATCTAAGTCTTGGAACAGACTATAAAATTTTATGGTTTTGATTAATGCCCAGATGAGTCATATTTGTATAAAAATCATGATGAAAATGTGGTGGTGTTCCTAGTACTTTACGTGATAAAATAATGACCAAGATTGCATCAACAAACAACTTGACAGATCCCTTCACCAAGAGCGGACAAGCAATGAAACTTAGTTTATTATTTAATAAATTTTTTTATTTCCTATTTCAATGAGAATCTGTGTGGGTAAAATATTTGTATTATATTAAATATATGATATGCATGTGTATATTTTATTTTACATTGTAGATAATCTGGTGTGTAGAGTTCGGCTTATATACAGAAGATCAAATTATTAGATCATTGTATAATATAAGCAAATGTTCAAAGTCTTAGATGAAATTAGACACACCATCAGTAGGATTGTAGTGTAATCTTCTGGCATAGCCTATCTTGGGTATGGGAGGCTGCTTGATGTCTCAGATTATTACATTAGTACACTTTGTATATTAGATATGACCATTATTCAGATTATTTTCTTTTTAATGACTAAATAAGAAAATAAATACCCAATGGTAATTACTATTTCTTATACTCTTAATCCTGAGATATTTAATTGACATATGCATATAATGATTGTTACCTTAACTTATAAAAGAGGGAGATTCATATTTGAATTAATAACCTCAGTGAATTGGGAGATGACATTATTCGTATGGTGAAATTTAATTATAAAATGAAATCATGTCCTATTATTTAAATGAATTTAATTGTCTGACATGAAAAATAAGTTGAGTAGTAAAATCTCAATGATAAAAAGAATTCAATTAAATTTAATTTTCAATAATTTAATTAACTGACAAACATCTGTAATTTTAAATGTGGGGAAATTATTAAGCATATAATAATGAGGAGCTTGAAATATAATTTTGAGATAAAATCCAAGAGATCAATAATGAGTTTAGTGGATTAACTTATTATTAATGGACTATAGGATATTTGTTTTGAGTTGGACATAGAATTCCTAGGCCCATTGGAAGCCCGACTCTTATTTCTTCTCAAGGTTTCTATTGTATCCTATAAATAAATGCACTATATGGTTCTCTTAGTCATAACATTTACCTTCACATTTAGAAAATGTAGAAAAAGTGTAAAGGAGAGAATTCAGAGGATTGCAGCTCATACTGCATTCATATTTTGGCGTGGAAGGATATATGGTAGAAGATCGTGAGATTCATCGAGTCTGCTATTCAATCTGCATATGTTCTTCATTTGTGAGGATTTGCTCGTCAAAGGTAAATCCTAATTCCACTTTTTTAGGGGTTAATAAATGAGTAAAATTTTTGTAATTAATTATACGCGCCGTCAACGAATCTTGGGATTGTCGTCCCAACAAGATGTAGGTTATGTGCTAGCCAGTTAGAGTAGGAAGTATAAGATGAAAGGAACCTTAGGCTTGAATATTCTTGGAAGTGTGTGCTGTCAAGATATGTGTGAGTTGCTACTTAATGAGGTTATGGATTGTTTAGTCGAATTCAAGAGTTTTAGCTAGCTTAGAAGAATTGATGTACTTTTGGGGATGGATATGCTAGCTATCTTCCATGCCGTTATGGAATATTTTAGAAAACGAATGGTATTTTTTATTAGTACGGGATACTAAGTATGAATCATTAAGGCATTGTGTTTGATTTATGAGGCATAAGTTTAGGCTGTCCTTGAGGTTATTGGTATTTATGATGAAAGGGTATGAGATTAGATTTAAGTGTCTTGATAGAAAATGAGATAAAATTGCTATTTGGTGATTATTATATGATTGGTGATGGTGACCATTTATTGTATTGAAAACCCTTCAATGCTATGATAGTCTAAGATCAAAGTATGTTGAAGTGAATGAGAGATGACAAAATATGCTAAGGTTATTGCTTCATGTAAGGTCAATTTGTTGGTGCTTATTGGATTCTTAGGGTTGCTTGAATTTTGGAAAACAATGAAGTGTGGTGATTTCATTTGTTGTATGTAGATGAGATAAACTAGGGCATCCTTAGAACACTCAAGACTTAGTATACAAAGGATTATATTAAGTTATAGGAAACACTCAGAAAGCTAGGAAATTAAGAAACTATAAAGGCATTTTTGTTTATGGTGGAAAAACTTTAAGATTGATATTTTTTCCTAACGTAAGTACAATGTCCATATATGATTCATTGGAGGAATATGAGGAAATAACCACAAACGGGTGTCGGTTCTAGGAATAAGGGTAGGAATTTTGCTTATACTTCTTAGATGGATTGGAGATCATTTTAAAACCATATATTGAGGATATCATTTTCAGTTTGCAAGAATTATGGGGAATTGGCTAAATTTGTTTCGAAAGTATTAATTTCTCAAAAAGGTAATAAGTAGGATACGCATTGAAGACACTCTACTTAGGTAATCTTATTTCATTGTGGGCTTAGTTCACTACCTTGATACTATCTAAAGTTAATCGCTTGGTTGAGTATGGGTTGATAGTTGACTTTCACACATGAATCTTAATTAAAAATTAAGATCAATGGTATAGTCACAGATCTAGAGAAATATGATAAAGGAAGCTTAATTAATTATTGATAGTTATCCTTTGTTCTCAATATTGTCGGACTAAAGATTATAGATATTCAAAAGCTCGAGGTCAAATATGGTGGACAATTATTGGAATAAGGATGATACCCAAAGTATGGTGTGAACTTCTATTATTTTGTGGGATCTTTTAATGTTAATGGTGTGATGTTGTGGGAATATGGAGTTCTTTTTCCAGTCTTTCTTAATACATTATGAAGATAGAGTTGAATAGGTTAGAGTTGAAAATTATTTGTATGAGTAGTCCTTACAACTAGTGTTGATAATTGAAAAAATGTAATTTAAGGAATCATATGTATCTATGCAGATTGACTTTGACATGAGTGGAGAATCATTTAAGAAAACTTTATTATAAAAGGCTGAGGTTATCATAGTAATTAGCAGATCGTTATAATTTTGAGAATTATGAATACTCGTTAAGGATATGATGACTAATGCGATTAAATTGAGCAACATTGATTGAATAATTGGAAGTCTTATTTCGACTATGATTATATTACAAGAAATTTGGTGGTATTGAATTGAGAAATATTATCGAGATCCTTGGAAGTCCATCTTTATTTTATGGATAGTATAAGTAATATATTTGTACCAGATTGAATCATGGGGATTCAAATTATAGGTAACGTGAACAGAATAGAGAGGTTAATAGTAGCCACTAAAAATTGATTACATGGTTTATTGATTCTACCTCAATGTTAGAGATTGAGAATAAATTTTTGGGGAGATAAAGAAAATAGTTAGTGTTAATGGAGTTGGTGAACAATGTAGAGATATTAGAATTGATCTAAAAGTATGAATTCAGGTGCTTGTGAATTATGAAAGGAATTGTAAGGCTAATTGATTTGAGTTCAAGATTGGGAATTGAAAAACCAATACATTGGGGATGTAACTCGACCCTTAGCCCAAGTAGTATATTTGGTTATTTACAAAAAAACTCTTTGGATGAAATATGTTACTCTAAAAATTTTGGAAGATATAATCAGAGGACATGTATAGTTAGGGTTCAATTGTACACTCTGGTGGAATCTGACATATCTTCACCAATCTTTTGTACCTATGAGAATACTTATATTGTGGTTAGTTTTGACTTGCGGATTGGTAAATTATAATTTATACCAGAATCTGCAATGAACTATTTGATTTTGATTTGTTGTGATATGCATATGGTTAAGCTACATGTAAAAACCAATCATGAGGTTTAGTGAAAGGAATGGTGAATTTAAAAGAGAATGGGTATTTGATGAGTATAAAATAAGTTATTGATCTATTAGTTATGCATGATAAGAAATTAGTTTAAACAATCATATATAATTTTCCCTTCAACTAATAAGGGACAATCGAAATGAGTGAATGAAGATAATCTTGAGGACTTTATATAACTGCAATGATATTATAAGTTGAACGGATGGATTTAAATTTAGAATATGATATTCTATTCTAATTTTGCATTTGATGCTTAAGGGATGAATAGACATTGAGACATTATGGCCAATTGGAGTTAAATAGACTAAGTCGAAGATTACGTTTCCAGGACGAAACTTTCTTTTAAGAGATGGATTGTAAGACCCCATATTGTAATTAAAGAACAATAGTATCATCTTAAAATTTCTCTTAGGATAAATAAAAGGATAGTAGAAAATTCGAATCATTGTTGAAATATTGATAATAAAGTTACTGTTCAAAAAAAAATCATAAAAGTTTGAGTTTCGGACGTATTGACTTTTAGGTTAAATTTAGTTTCGGAAGTGTTTAAGCTTGAGATCGTGGCTAGGTAAGTTTTTGAATATTCGTAGATAAAAAAAGTAAGGCTACCATTGAATTCAGAAGGTCAAGAAACATTGGGAGATGTGATATGAGGTGCATTAGAAGTTTAGAAATATTCTAGAGTTAGAACACATTTTAGGGAGAATTTGAATAGGAAGAAATTTGACACTACTTTAGCATGTGCCCATAAATTTTTCTATGGATATCCAATTGATCTAATTTTTGGACATTAGGAACTACACTTCAAGGGCTTAAAAAGTATATTTTATGGAATTTTCATGAATCGGCTTCTAACTAGGTCAAAATCGAGTCGAAAGCGGGATAAAAAGTGACCAGTGTTCAAATGCTAGAAGCACTATTTGAACGCTTAACTAGACGTTGAATTGAGCAGAGTTTTGAGAAAAAATAGAGAGTTGGTAGCGTTCAAACACCCGTTACATACTACCGTTCGAATGCCTCGCTAAAAACGGTCCCAAATAGATTTTAGGGGTTTTTTCTTTTTTTACCCTATAAATATCCTAGGGCCGCGATCTAAAGTGTTTTGACCTATTTTTAAACTCCAAAAAGCCTAGGAAAGTTTATGGAGAAAAAAAGGAGGAAGAACCACTAAATCTTGAAGGATTAACATGTGGTAATTACATCAAAACATGTTAAGGTCAATTATTTGTGGATTAAGGTAGGGCTTCTTTCTCAAATTCACTCATTGAGGAATTAGGTTTGTATTATGTATCTTTCATCATTTTTTGAAATTATTATAGACAATCAATGATTTGGATTTTCAATCAATTAATTATAACATTTTTATGAATAAACGCATGATTTAAGTCACAAAACTCATGTTCTTGATTTTAAAAAACCCTTGTTCTTGATTATGATCAACTTAAATATGTTTCTTGGAGATCTCTTACATGCTTTCTTGAAATTATTCTATTAGGAGAATTGTGGAACCATGATTAGTGATTGTATGTGAATTTGATGGAAAATTATGAAATTAGCTCTTATATGAGTGTGTGTGATGAATGTGGGATGCGATCGACAAGATATTGAAAGGTGTTTAGACGAGTTTCTTACCTTGAGGGGTTTAAAGGTTTCCTATCGCCCATAGTGGAATTACTTGGTTCCTTGTGAGGTTCAAGAGTTTGTACTATTCGCTCACAAAGATCTAGGTTGAGGGCTAGTATACTATTATTGGGAAGGATTTATCACTATCAATGTGTCAGAATATATCCTTCCTAAAGTGGCGTATCCTTGCGATGATTGGTTGCATGATTGTGTGCGTGTTTTTGTAGGTCAGAATATTCTTGATGTGTAGACTCACGATTGTCAACTTGCATACATTAGATATTTTGATTGTGATGATCGATTGCTTTGAGAATTTGATCTACTTATTTATGTTTACTCTTTGGTATCATAAACTTGAGATCGTTGTTTTATTTCAAAATCATATATGCTATTTTATAAACTGAGATTCACCTATTTTTATGATTTTAAAACCTTGTTTGGGTTTGAGTAGGAATTCCCACTTGGCTTTATTGTTCACCCTACCATAACATATTTTAGATTTTACTGTTGATGAGGATTCAAAGATAGGTGAGCAGGTATATTGTGATGTTGATGTGGATCGTGGATCCTAATGCAGAAGTGATAAGAAGGGAGTAACCATTGTGTTGAAGATTGGCTTTGACTAATCCAATGTTATCTTGTATTCAAATTCAACTAGATGTCTTGTATAGGATAATTACTGATTGTACACTCAAACTCTAATATATAAACAATGCCTCAACTCATTTACGAGTGAGCCATTCCAATAATTAGTCCTTTTCACTTTCATGGTATCAGAGCTTGAACCATAAAAACTCAGCATTTTTTCCCCATTGTCATGACTTCCCAAACTTTACCTACTGCTCTTCCCATTACCAACATCACCAACTTCGTGTCGGTGAAACTTGATGGGAATAAGTACCTACTGTGGTATGATCAACTTGAAACAATTCTTATAAGTATTGATTTACTAGGCATCGTTGATGGTTCGATCGCACCTCCAGCATCCACCATAAACTCCTTATATAGTCAACCTACACCCAATCCGGCATACACTACATGGCACAAATCTGACCAGTTTGTAAAGGCCTGTATCAATGCAACACTCACTAAATCTTTATCTTCTCATTTACTCGGTCTCAAAACAGACCAAGAGGCATTGGATGCACTTGAAGTTCTCTACCAACAATAGTCCACTGTTCGCAAATCCTATCTGCTGAAAGATCTTCAAGGCATATCCAAAGGCAGTGATTCTATTACCGACTGTCTTGACCGTGTTAAATCGTTATCCAACTCTCTTGCAGCGATTAATGAATGAGTTAAGGACTCTGATCTTGCTCATTACACCTTCAATGGATTAGGTGCAAACTATGGTCCCTTCATCACAGCAATTGAACATCGCAACTCACCTTTTTCGGATCGCAACTTCCTAACACGTTGGTTGTCCCTTAAATCACTCAAATTCTTTTATCTGTTTCTTAATTAACTCGAGATAATAATTGTTCTATTAAATTCTTTCAGTGGGGTTTGTGTCAAGGATTTTCACACTGGGATGATATTCCTGAAGAGCCCGCTCAAGGGTAACTTGTACTCACTACCGATATGCCCACCATTTTTTGCACTCAATAATGTGGCTCTCATGGGTGAAACTCGAGTTCTTACTTTAGTATGGCATCGACGATTAGGCCATCCTTCGTCTCACACTTTAATGATACTACGAGACACTTTGCATTTTTCAGATTTCATGCAGGTTATTAAATTTTGTGACTCTTGTCATTTGGCTAAGAGTCACAAATTACATTTTAATAAGTCGAAACATTTATCTTCTTCTCATTTGCACATTATTCAGGGTCCTTCTTAGATGCTTTCTCGTACCAGGTTTCGTTATTATATTATTTTTGTGGATGATTGCAGTCGTTTCTCTTGAATATATCCATTACGACTTAAATCTGATGCATTGACATGTTTTTTTTTGTTCAAAAATATGGTTGAGAATTTATTTTCTGCTACAATCAAATATTTTCAATATGATGGTGCTCTTGAACTTACTCCTGCCTTGTTCAAATTTTTTTTTTGGATACGTGTGGCATTAAATATCACATTACTTGTCCTCATACTTAAGAGCAAAATAAGATTGTCAAACAAAAACATCGTTATATTATTGAGACGAGTCTTGCCTTATTATTTGACTTCCACATGCCCAAGCGATATTGGGCTAGAGGCTTTCTCAACAACTACATATGTTATCAATCGGCTCCCACCATCAGTTCTGAATAATTACTCACCATATGAGTTCCTCTTTGGCGTATCTCCTCACTACTCCCTACTGCGGATTTTTGGTTGCAAGTGTTTTCCTTGTCTTCGACCGTATCGCCAAGATAAATTAGTCCGAAGTCCATCCCTTGCGTATTTCTTGGCTACAGTTCATCTTACAAAGGTATCGCTGCCTTGACTCGTCAACAGGCCGTTTATATATCTCGCGACATGTTCTTTTCGATGGAGATTGTTTTCCTTTTGCCGCTACTCGCTCGTTGTCATGACCATCTACTCCACCTGCTTCCGTTCTTCCGATAGACGTTTCAGAAATTTCCAACCGAGTCTTTTATTGCTCCTACAACGTCGGTCACACCACCAGCTTCTCCATCTTTACATGCACCACTTCTTGCACAGCCACAACATCACTCCAGCATAAGTTCTTCAACACCGCTGTCTAGTACATTAGCTTCACTAGCTGCTCCTTATGCCCAAATTCAAAAAACATCCATAGCAATCCCTTCACTAACATTTAATGTTCCACAACATCTCACTTCAGTGCCTTCATCGCTTCAGCCGATGCTCACTCACTGTTGCGACGGTATTCGAAAACCAAAAATTCTTTTGGCTACTAAACATCCTATTTCTTCTACATTCCTTGCTACTGTTCACGACCAAAATGCCACAGCACCCACCTTCTACCGTCAGGCTGCCAACGACCCCAATTAGGTCTCTACCATGGCATAAGAATATCAGGCTCTTAACGACCCCAATTAGGTCTCTACCATGGCATAAGAATATCAGGCTCTTACGCAAAACAACACCTGGACTCTTGTTCCTCATCAACCCCATATGAATGTCATTGGGTATAAGTGGGTTTATCATATCAAGTATTGCAATGGCGGCTCTTTAGAACATTACAAAGTTTGACTAGTTGCTAAAGATTTCACACAACAACCCGGGATTGACTTTACTGATACCTTTAGTCTAGTTGTTAAACCAGCCACCATTCGCACAATCCATTGCCTGGCTATCTCAAACCGTTGGCCAATTTGACAGCTTGACGTCCAAAATGCCTTCCTTCATGGTATTCTATCCGAAGAAGTCTACATGACTCAGCCTCCTGGCTTCATCAGCTCTTCTAAATCATCCCACGTTTGTGGTCTCCACAAGGCTATCTATGGTCTTCGTCAAGCTCCTCGGGCGTGGTTTCAACTATTTAGCACCTTTCTCATCACTTTTGGTTTTCGTCGTAGTCGGGCTGATAGCTCCATGTTTGTACTACGGCCATAGAACTGTATACTTGTTCTTCTTTTATACATTGATGACATTATTTTAACTGGCACGTCGTCCTCTAAGATCACCTCATTCTTGGATCAACTTGGGAAAGGAATTTGCAATGAAAGATTTGGGTGCTTTACATTATTTTTTGGGCATCGAAGCTACTTGAAATGCCGTTGGCCTTCAGCTGACCCAAAACAAGTATACATATGATCTACTACAACGTGTTGGAATGCTTGGTTCTAAACCTTGTTCCACTCCTATTCCCACTGGTTCTAAATTATCACCAACTGATGACACTCCCCTTCAAGACCCTACTACATATCGTCACCTTGTCGGCGCCTTACGATATCTCACTCTAACTAGTCCTGACATTTGTTATTCAGTGAACCAAGTGTGTCAATTTCTTCATTCACCCACAACTGAGCATTTACAAGCTGTTAAGTGTATTTTACGCTACATCAAAGGTTCCCTCGATTGTGGTCTTACCATTCGCCTCGGCTCAATTTCTTCACTTATCGCCTTTTCTGATGCCTATTGGGAAGGTTGTCTCACTACTCGATGTTCGACAACTGGTTTTTGCATTTTCTTAGGACTAAATCTTATCTCTTGGGTCTCAAAGAAACAACCTACTGTCTCACGGTCTAGCACTGAAGCGGAGTATAAAGCTTTGGTGATGACAACATCTGAAATGCTTTGGATTTCCTATTTACTTGAAGACCTTCATGTTCCACCAAATCCTCGCATGGTTCTTCACTATGACAATCTTCCAACCCAATATTGCATACTCGCACGAAACACATTGTGGACTATCTTTCCATGCGAGACCTTATTGTCAAAGGTGCTCTTCATGTTCAGTTTCTTCCTTTTGAGTCTCAACCTCACTACAAGAAAAAGGTATTTTTGTGACGGCCAAACACCGCAACAAAAACCATATTTACCGTCACAAATACTATTTGTGGCGGCTTTACGACGGCATTCATTCCGTTGTAATAGAGCGTGCCACAAAAAGTATTTACAACGGCAATTTGCAGTCACAAATAATCAGACCATCATTTGTGACGGCACAATTGCCGTTGCAATAATACGTTTTTTTGCCAAAAAAAAATTTAATTGTGAGAGCACAGTTGCTACCACAATAGATCAATAATTCACAAAAACATATTTGACAAATATTTCCTAATAATACAATATTGACCTCAAACATCAAAAATGAACAATAATAATACATTGCACACCTCATGTTACTATTCCTAAACCTCCAAAATCCGATAGTTCGATATAATTCACATTACAATAAAATGTCAACAACAATATTTACCGATTTGTGATTAAATCCATCACTAATACATAAAATAGATCCATAACAAAGGATTTAAACTTGCAAGGACTACAATTTTTTAAGTACATGAATGATAATCAGGAAAGAATGTCGATTTTTCCAAGCATCATCCAATTTCTCCAATCCTGCAAACTATTAAGAACTTCATTAAAAAAATATTAAAAACAGTTAACTCAATTATCACAAGTCCTTCTCACATTGAACATGTGCAATATTCCATTACATTATAAGCAAAAATTCTCAAAATAACACAAGATTTTACCAATGAAAATTGGAAAAAAAACACGTAAATTGGTTGTACTAAGTCCAATTAAGAGTTTCTGCTTGTGAAAATAAACATCTATCTTGTTACTACAAATTCCAAAGGATAAGAAAGAATGATACACCTATAAAAAGCCTAATAACACAAAACAATATAAAATAGTTCCACCAACCAAACTGCACAATATGCAACCCAACATTCATTGTATTCCAAATATGCCTTTAAGTGAATAATAAAACAAGTTTCAAATGTTCAATGTGAATAAAACAACTCCAAAAAGCCAATGATATCTTTGCAGACAAACAAAATCATTAGTAAAACTAAAATGTTTCAGAAGAGAATCAAAAGAGAATACCTAATTACAACTAGATGTGCACCACATTCACGAAAGCATATTATTTAAAAGTTAAGTCTCCACCATGATTTTCAAATAATTTAAACGAATACATTTAATCACTAGCAATAAAAATAACAAAAATACTCATGTAGTTAGTCAAGAAGCTAACCTGTATGTCCTACGAAAATATCTAAACAAGCCCTCTCTTTCTAGAGGTTTAAAGTTATGTCGCCCAAACGTGGATTACAACTGAAAACAATCAACCTCATTGATTCATATCCAAAGTAACATGGTTTTGAACCATTTCCTTTAAGATTCAATGGTTGCAAAAAAATCTCACACAAAGGACTCTTGTTGATGATTGAGGTCATTAGGAAGATAATTGAGAACTTCAAGGTTAAAGAGGCAAACATAAAGAGAATAATAGAAAGCCTACAAGTCATACCTCAAATCCATAGAAAAATATGCTCAATTGAGAACTGATCCTAAAACGCAAAAAATTATCATGCTATAAGAAATATTCACAAGATATGCATGAACACTTCTTACTTCAACAATTTTAATGAATGCAAACATAAAAAAATTGGTAAATGCTTGTACCAATTCCATTGCATCAACAAGAACTGGCAAAAAGAGTCCATCCAAGAGCTTTAGCTCCTAAAAATAAACATAAATGTTGTTACTACAAGTTCCAAAGGATACGAAAGAACGAGATGCTTATAAAAAACTAATAACAAATAATAATACAAAACAATTACACCAACCAAACCACACGAGTTTGAAAGCTTTCACCTTTTCTTCAAGAAAGCTTCTGGAATCCAAGTTTAAGCCCATCCCTACCAATGACAACAACGAGTTAACACAAAATAATTCCCATCTAGAGTGCCAAATTTGTCCGATTTTATTTGACAATAATATAATTTTAAGTTTTTGCCAAAGGCAATGTTATGAACATGCCTTTTCAAAAAATTTATTAGCACAAAATAATCAAAATCTCATACAAGGTAACAAAACATTACAAAAATAGTAGCTTCTGTGGACATTCAAAAAGATTTCTATGATTCTCTAGGCAATAGAACTTAGGTGCAATTTTTTTGAAAAGAAAAGAGAAAAAAGTTATTTGCTCTGAGTGAACCACAAAGAAATTTCACTAGCAATTTATTGATGCCATTTGAACACCACTTACACAATAATCATATACATGATACAACCTAAAAATAAGAAGATTGATATCTTAACATCCTAACACAAATAAATAACCTTAGCTGATTCCTTTATCTTGTCTAACTGTGTCCATGAGCAGTTTAGGGTTCAAATAGAGGTAGTTTGTGTACTCAAGAGAAAGGAATCAGAAAGAGAAAGAGAATGGGGCATACCTTCTACCACTGGTCCAATTCAAGAATGGCTTGTGGGGTTTCGAAAGTGGAAACAACTGGTGGGCACGGCAACAACTAATGGCGGTGGCAATGTTTAGGGTTATTTGAGGGGCGTAAGTCTCTGCCGATGAGAAAAAAGAAATCATTCGTGATGAGAGACAGAGAGAAAGGAAGGATGGGCTAATCCCTAGCGGAGGAATTGGGGAAAAGGTGGGTGTTAATGGGTAGAAAATTATGCTTGAAATTTTAGGAAAGTAGTGGAAAGGAAAATTATCAAAACAACGTCATTTTGATAACATTTTCTGAAACCTTATTATTGTTTGCGTCTGACTTATTTACGACGGCAGATCCGGCCACTAGAAGGGAAATATTAAACTCTTTGGCGATGGGTTTGCTTGCTGCCATTAAAAAAAATACTTTTTGTGACGGTAAAGACGTATGCCGCAAAAAGATTAAATTCTTGTAGTGCTGTTGATGTCTTCATGAAAGGATTGCCAGCACCTACCTTTCTCAAACATATTTCCAAACTATTGTTGGATCCCAGCATTAGTTAGCGGGGGACTGATAAGATGCCAGTAACCACTATGTAGAAGATTGGCTTTGATTAATCCAATGTTATCTTGTATTTTAATTCAACTAGATCTCTTGTATAGGATAATTATTGATTGTACACTCAAACTCCAATATATATACAATGCCTCAACTCATTTATGAGTGAGCCATTCCAAACAATTATTCTTTTTCACTTTCAAGAAGTTTAGAGATTAATTTTTAGTTTTTGAGTTTTAGATTTGAAGGTTTAATCTTGTTATGGACATTATTTAATTAGTGTTGATGAATTTTATTTTGATTGGATGTAACTTTAAGGATTTCTTTCTATTTGATTTTTGGGATTTTAGTTAGCTAGATATGGAATTATGAATGTTTGATTTATTTTATGGTTGTTTTAGTGTGCTCTCATGATTTGATGGATTATAGTTAGTTAATGCTAAAATTTGAATCAGGGCGTTACATAAATTCTCCGAAAATTAGGAATACGCATTTATTAGTTCTTGAATTATCGCTTTGATTGCTTTTTGACTCTGTCATGGCCTTGAATAGTACTGTCCAAGCAAGAGATTGAACATATTAAACATACATTCATGTCAATTGCCTCTTTCCCTCAAATTGATAAAGCTTTGATGGTATATATTGCATATTTAATGTCGTAAGGAGAGATTGAATGGAAAATCGTTGGGACTAAACTTCTATATGTTGGGAGTTAAACCAAAATTCTAGGTGTGATATGTTGAAACAATGGATCTTGTTAATAGATTTAGTGACTTGGCTTCAGACCTAGCCAGGGTGACTTACTGATTAATGAGACTGATGCACAATATATTCATATTTCCAGGAGAATACTTGGTTTCTAGCAGTTTTTGGGTTTGTCTCTGATGTACAAACAAATGAAAGCTCTGGAAACAGCTCCTGAAGCCTCACCTCCTAAGACTAAAGGTGAATATGCAAGGTATTTTTTGGCATGTTGATTTCAGTTTAGTTTAAATTCACTGTAGAACTGAGATCAATCTGTGATTTTTTGTGGTTTTAAACTAATGAAAGCTACTGTTATTGATTCTAGGGCAAAACTTTGTTGTGGTCTTTGCGTTAAGTTCCACTATGTTCACGATTAAGACAACTTAAACAAGAATTTATACCAAATACATAATTTGTTGACTAAATTGGGATATTAGATTATTAACAGTTATTACATTATGAAAATAACTTGACAATATCTCATTTTTTATGTTTGCAGGCTAGCATGTACGATGCATAACTCTTCAAAAGTCAAATGATCATTACATTTTTCGTTAGTGTCTTTTTTTTTTTATTGTAATGCATTGTACACAAGTACAATTAAATGATACATATTAGAATATTATTTTCATGTTAATTGATTTGGAAATATATTTTTTACCGTATCAAATGTTGATTATACTACTGTTTATTTATTGCATATGTTATTTTTTTTTGTTTAGTGCTAGGTATGTGAATTGGAAAATATTCAATAAAACTCATTTTTTTATTCATTTTAAAATTTTAGCCATGACGATAAGTTGCCACTAAAAGTATGAGTTTAGTGGCGATTTTCATTTTTTTTTTCAGAAATTAAATGTATTAGTGGCGATTTTCATTGTGGCTAAACAATGAAATTTTTACGGCGACTAATTGTAGCCATTAAAAGCCAAGTTTTTATTGTAATTTTTTTGTGGCAATAAAGTACATTTTAGTGACAAAATTACCTTAATTTACTATAATCATTATTGTAGCTAGATATTTCATATTTAGTGACATTTTTTATATTGAAACTAAAAATTTAACTTTTAGTGGCAACATTAAAAATGTCATCGCTAAATTATTTAGTCACAACAATATTGCCGCGGCCCAATAACAATAACAATAAAAAAGTTGTCACTAAAAGATTTATATATACACAAACAAAATAAGAAGGAGACCACTTGAGAAGTCTTTCCTCCCTAAATTCTTTTTTCTCCTAATTTTGAATTATTTAATTAGTCTCCCTCAGTTGAATTCCACTATGTATCCTATGTAATTACTTTCTAACTTTTTGATACCTGCTGCACATTTTAATTTTTCATCATCTTTGTTGATACTTTACATTTAAATTTTTGTAAAATATCAATTTAACAAATCAATAAATAATTTTTTAATAATGTTAGGATGAGGTAAGGGTATAAGTAACGGTGGCATGGGAGTACCAGTTGTGGTAACGATGAAAAAATATTACAAATTCTGTACATTGCACAAAACGATCGTTAGTATTCTATAAAGAGAAGTCCTGATAGCTTTTAAGTTCAAAAAGAGGAATGAGCAAAAACTAATTTCCCCCATGCCTTTAGATGGAGAGAACCTCCCCCCCCCCCCCCCCCCCCTTGTTTAATTATCAATTTTTTGGATTAGGATTCCTTCATGTTGTCCATCTAACCAGGCACAGTGAAAATTTAAAAGGAACATTGATAACCGTTATATGAATTTATTTAAAACTGTCAAATAGATTTATTGAAGTCTATCGTATTTTATATTATAAATTATTACCCGTCTCAAGATGGTGTGTGACCAACTACTTAATAGTTTTCCACAAATACCGAATGGGATGGAGGTGACTTAGGTGGATTATGGGTCTTGCATGGATGCCAGGGTGGGTGGCGTGGGTGAAGCGCAAATTCCATGTATCACGTTGGTTCGCCAAAACTTTACTTATCGAACTTAAAAATAGCCTTGTGAGTTGTGACTAAGCATATTTTTGTGCATTGAATCGGTAGTGGTATGTTACCAAATGAAAAATTCATTATTGTATCAAAAATTATAATTTTTAATGGTTGAATTACACTTGTAAAGGTGAAGTTATAATTGCTTAATGTTATTCATAATTTTATCCTTAAATTATTCTATACATGAAGTAATGGCATTAGCCATAGTGGCAAACAGCACATTCAGCATCGCACCAAAACAATACTTTAGGAATATAGTTAAGTGGGTGTGAGCGAAGAAATTGCAGTCCCCGTCATTGCAATTTCAGCAACATTAATGCTATTAAAACCAAATTTTATATTGAAATTTATATATGACATTATATGGTTCTCCAATCTATACGGTATATATAAAACAATCAAATAAGATGAGAGGTGGCTTGAGAAACCTTCTCTCCTATTTTTATTTTTTAGAATTTTTAATTATTTAATTATCACACATGATTTTAATCAATTATATTATAACACATCTCGTATAACTACCCCATTACTCAACCACCATTGATTTAAAGTTTTTTTTTAAAAACTAAGTCAATAATTTGAATTTTTTTAAAAATATAATTTTATCACCCAAACTTTTCATAATTATATTATAACTCTAATTTTTCATAATTTTCTAACAAATTTTTCAAAAAGCATGATGACAATATATATATAAAGAAAGAAAGAAAGAAAGAAAGAAAGAAAAGGGAAAGATAGCGTGCAGAAAAGGGGATGTGTGCAAATTTCGTGCACTGCACGGGACTGTCAATTGTCTATATAAATAAAACAAACATTTTTTTGTGAGAGAGCACTTGGGAAGCCTTTTATTTAATAAATTTTTATATTTTTTTTAATTAATTATGAAGTTAGGTCTTCTCCAATCAACAATTGACGCATGGTTAATATAACCACCTTTTCACTATTACCAATTAACCACTCCTTATTTATTTTTATTTTTAAATATTCAATTTCGATCCCCAATAAACTTTAATAATTCAAGAATTACACATGTTATATAATGGAAAAAAATGAAAGTTAGAAGGATGAAAATGAAGTCGTAACAAGACGGATTATTAATTTTGTGCATCGCGTGGGACATCCACTAATTACTTCTATATTTCAGAAGTAAGTAACATTAACGCCCACATATTTTTATTTATATAATTCCACTGCCACCGCCAGAACTTCTTATATAGGAATTCTTAGTGAAAAAACTTATGTTTCTAAAGTATTTTTGTTTTCCTCAAATGATTTTCTCCGATGGTATTTATTGCTGTAATTTTCAGAATACAGTAATTAGAGAGGGAGAGAGAGGGCAACAAAACCTTTATGTCACAAACAAACAGCGGACCTAACTTTTGTGGGTGGTGGAGGGGCGCCTTCCCACCCTTAGTTTTGAACAAACCATCAACATGTATTGTTTTATGTAGCCAAAATTATATTGAATTTAATATATTTCCCCTTAAATTTTTAAAAATTTACATGTTTACTAAGTTAGTGGCACTCTTTTTACTAAGTTAGTGGCACACTAGCCCCTAGTTCAGTAAAATAATGATGACCGAAATATATGTGAAATGTTCTAACAGTTATGTATGTTGACCAACGAAAATAACTCATAACTCTATGGTTTAATACATTGTCCCCTATTTTTTTTAAATAACATTTGTATAGTTGCCCTTGATTTTTTTTTTTTTGGGTGGGGGGAGGGGGGGGGGGGGTAAATGAGTGGCCTTTATCCAATAAATCACAATTAGATGAAAATTATAAAATACCCTGACCGAAAAGTATTTATGTTCTTCTATAATCAATTTTACAAAAAGATGAAAGATAATCTCAACTAGACTTGCAATAAGATGAATGAAAATTTTGTCACAATATTGTTGATTGTGTACATCAAAAAAAAAAACAAAAAAAAAAAAACAAAAAAAAATTTTCTAAGAGATTTAGAATTAATACTAGTTTTAATCTTGGATCTTGATACATTTTCAATACTTGAACTTTGAAATTTCTTTATACGAAACTAACACCCAATTTAGTCCTCAGTAATGGGGGACTGGAAGAGAGAGAGAGCACAGCATTTGTAATCAATGGGAATGTATAGACGTGACAAAGTTGAATTCTCTCTCCACTTAATAAGATCAAACAACTTAGACTTGTTCTCTTAAATGCATACGAATAGAGTATGTGGGGACTCCACTTCTTGCAGCAATAAATAAAATATTCTGATACCACCCATTCTTCTGTTGAGCGCATTTCTCAGCATTACTGGAGCTAAACTTATGTGCTTCCATGGGGTTGAGATAAATTCAGTGAACCCAGGGAATAAACAAATTTAACAGGTGCCCACTTAATAAACCGTGAGTTGCCAAGTTCAATTTCCTTTTTGGGACCACGAACAGTGATTCATCCTAATAATTGCATGTATGTCAAACAGGAGGATTATACGTGTCTAGAAGGATTAGTCAAGTGGGGTAGTAGCAGATATGTTGTCTCAAGAGACAAGGATTAATCATCCTGATGCATTACATTAAAGCTCAAACCACACCCGATAAACAAATAGAGGATGTCTCAAGAGAGAAGAGACGATTGCTCAACTTATTTAATCTACCAATAAGATTACTTTTCTCATAGTCAGAGATATTAAGTACACGAAAAAATTCCTCACATCCCGAAAGGTAAGGATCACTTGCCCATTAACACTATCAATCGAACAATTTTATTGGAATTTAATTTGAGGACCGAATTCAATATAATCATTAGATTAGGTGTGAATTTCGATGTTATATTCAACACACTTTCAATCTAAAACTTATGGTTGATTAGGTGCCCAAATTAGAATCAATTAGTATTTTTCTTGTCAATATATATATTCGGGTAAACTTTCAGCATAGTGTAGAACAATAAACACACATAGAACCAGAGTAGGCCTTAGCTTACTCTGAAGAGATTGACATTGTCATATAGTTAGCAAAGATGATTGGGTGGGAAGATTTTTACAAGGTGGTGGTGGCCATGGTGCCACTCTACGTGCCTCTGGTTTTAGGGTATGGCTCTGTGAAGTGGTGGCACATGTTTACACCTGAACAGTGCGATGCCATAAACCTCTTTGCCAGCTATTTCATCATCCCTCTCTTCAACTTCGAGTTCACTTCCCATGTCAATCCGTTTAAAATGAATTATCTCTTCATCGCGGCTGACGTCATTTCCAAGTCTCTTGTTCTCTTAGCTCTTGCCTTATGGGCAAATTGCAGTGGCCATGGAACCTATTCTTGGTCCATCACAAGCTTCTCTTTATCTACAATAAATAACACTTTGGTTGTTGGGGTTCCTCTAATGAAAGCCATGTATGGCCAGATGGGTATGGATCTTGTTATCCAGTCCTCAGTGATGCAGTCTACTTTATGGCTTATGGTCATACTGTTCATGTTAGAATTGAGACGTACCAGGATTGGTTTTTCGACAAATAAGATAACCAGAGACTCTGACGATGTTCACGAAGAATCAGCTGGGAAAGATTTGGAAGGAAGCACCAACTTCGTGGTGAGAGAAAATCCATCTTTCCGGTTGATGATGAAGATAGTGTGGCTAAAACTAGCCAAGAACCCTAACTCTTATGCCTGTATTCTTGGCCTCGCTTGGGCTTTTGTATCAAACAGGTATGTATTTCCTTGGGGTGTAAGAACATTCTTAATACAAGCTAATACTGGTGTTTTATTTTCTGTATGAGTTTTAGGTGGCATCTTAAAATGCCGAGCATAGTGGAAGGATCCATATTGATCCTGTCAAGAGCTGGGGCTGGAGCTAGCATGTTTAGTATGGGTCAGTGCATCATCCCTACCTACGCATGAATGCCCAATTGGAGATGTAACCCATTTACACAAATGATAAAGAAAATGATTCAACAAAGAAATATATTAGATAAAAAATTGCCAAAAAGTACCTACGAATAATAAAGTTATTTGCATGTAATCTCACTCGGGTCAAAGAGGATTTGTATTTTCTTTGATAGAATACGGTGCGTTGAGCTACTCTTTCATGCGGTAGACTCCGAGTGTGTCTTAAGCTATAATTAGAGTAGTCTCTATATACTCTCATTTGTCTTTACCCATTTTTTGAGAACTCAAAAAGAAAAAAAAACATAACAAACTTTTGGATTACTCGCTTATATGTTAACCACAATAGATTTTTTTAACACTTTTTTCTTTTACATTTAAATTAAAGTAAAAAAAAAAGGTGATTTGCACATAGTTCATTAGTTCGCATATATAATATGATTTGCTAGGGTTTGCTGCAGGGTTGTTCATGGCTTTGCAAGAAAATATAATCGCCTGTGGTGCTAGCTTGACTATGTTTGGGATGATTTTGAGATTTGTTGGCGCACCAGCCACCATGGCTATTGGTTCTTTTGCCGTAGGCTTGCGAGGTGATGTATTAAGTGTTTCTATAATCCAGGTATATAATTATCCCAACTTGCATTGCATAAGGACCTTGTTAGTCTGACATTTAATCATCTTGAGAATCATCACAAACATGTTCTTGCTAAAATAGAAATGAAAAGCGACCTTTTTAGCCTGCTTGAAGTGTGAACCGGAAAAAAAAAAAAAGTTTGCTTAAAAAATCATCATAGCTCAATTCAACTCAACGCAATGAAAACTTTTCTTAACTGTTTAGTCAGTTATACAAGTCTATCTATATATAATGAGTCTCACTTTAAATATATTATAGATAATCTGTCAAAAAAGATATTGAAGAGAAAACGAATGTCAGGAAATTACACTCGCTTAAATTAATGGAGAGTTAATGGAGAGAGGTTTCTTATTTTTAATTGAAGAGTGATTAATATAAATTATAAATATTAAATTTGATCGTAAAAAATTGAGATTTGGCGGGTTATTATTAACTTTAATCGATTATAAATCAATTTATTGGGTTATCATTAACTTTTTAAATCATAATTTGATGTGATTTGGCGGTTATTTTTGGGCATCAGATAAAAAAGGGTGGAAAATTTCTTCTTGTGCAATATGAGTTAGCGTGAACTTTGTAATTAATGAGTTTTTAGTCTAATAATACTCTTTTTCTTATAAAGACTTATTTTCTTGAGATCAAGAATTCTAATTCTCCTGTTCTTTTAGGTTTAAAATCTGAATTAGTTAGGTCGTCAAAAAGGCTTAGTGGCTCAAACCCTGCATCACCCTAGTAATACATTTGACAGGGTATATATATTTTTTTAACATATCAAAAGTAACTATTGAACCTGTCTTTTTCCTACCGTAACATGCGTGCTAAGCAGATTGTAAATTCCATTAATTTTCAATGAATATCTCTTATACCTCATATTTCTGACTAACCATCAGCTATGATATCGTTTATATTCTTTTTTTTTTTCTCCCTGTATTAGAACCACTACTTATAATATGACAACATTATGAATATTCTTGGTTGATTTCATTGTTTATTGTTTTTACAGGCAGCATTGCCACAGGCCGTCATCTCCTTCCTTTTTGCCAAAGAGTATGGCTTGCATGCAAATGTACTGAGCACAGTGTAAGTTATTTAAAATAAAATAGTCATTATTTCATATTACAAATTCTATTCTTTTAAATAAATACAAAAAAATTTAATAGAAGAATAAAATTGACAATTGTGTATTCAAATTTGACTCTTATTGTTGTGCTATTCAATTTCAGGGTCATCTTCGGCACAATTGTGTCCCTTCCTGTGTTAATTGCTTATTACGTGAGTTTAGAGTTATTACATTAATCTCTCCAATAACATGACTATTATCAATTTTTCTTACCGATTGATTGACGTGGCACAACCACAACTATTGAATGACTGGGTGAGACCACCTAATCTATCTAGTCCACATGGAGTTGGTAAAAAGTTGATCGGTGTAGCAATGTTGTAATGTATGTTGGCTCTCTAAGCAATGGAGAAGAGTTTGTTGGTGTCCCAAATTTTGTTACATAATTGGATTGCTTCAAAATAAATATTACAAACCTAAAGTCAAGCTAAGAGACTGGTAATCTTTTGTAGTTAGTAAAATGCTACGCACGATACTACCTTTTCTATTGGCCTAAGCCTCTTCACTAATTCGCTCGCCCATTGTACCCTACTATAAAACACATTAGTGGGGTAACTCAGCTGCTTACTTCTACTAATGTGGGGGCTAAGTAGCTTGAGTTCCCAACAAAAGGAGAAATAGGCTCTTGAATGGTGGTAGAGACCTCGAAATTTCTGGCACCAGAAGGAATGTTTGCTGCAACTGCATCGAATTGACCTTATCCTCTTCAATTCCTAGTAGTGTCCATAATTATATGACCTCGAATGGGAAAACCTAGTAATGTTATTATGGACTTGAAGAGTAGCAGCTTGGGAACTTGAGGAAGGAGAGAAATAAAACAAAGAAAAAGAGATCTTACAATAAATATGGGACACTGTCCTTTTGTGCCTTTTATCATAAGATTTCAGGGACATTGAAAATGTTAGTAAAATCTACCCTTTAATTCTAAGTTGGAACTGGATCACGGATCACTACTAACTTTCTTGTCTACTTCTGCCTTCAATTTAGTACCATAAAATTGAGAGTCAGGGTTACAAATCCAATTAATATTTCTAATTAATGTTTCTTTTTTTCACCTCCGAAACATATTGGCAAGTGCTATGACAAATCCCACATAGTCACACCAAGATATTTAGCATTACCACCACGATGTAAAATTCTTAATTGAAGAATTAAGGAGGAAAATAAGGTACCATATGGTGGCTTTTAAGTATTTCTTCATTTTTTTTAAAATTGTTTAAGTACTTTTTAAATTGGAATTTGTTTTTGCATTTTTTCTTGCTTGAAGGGGACTTCATTTGGGATGTATATTGGAGGAGTTCAGAATATTCCTGTGCATGATTAGACCATTTAATGAAGACGTAACACAAGTAAGAAATGACAATATGATAAAAATAGAGTGCCTTTGACGAAACCAAGGGTAGTCGAACCGAACAGATATTAGTGCTAGTTGACTAGAATTGGAATCTCCCCTATCAAATGATTTGATTTGTACAATTGCTGAGCATTGGTTAAAGACCAACCAAACACAAGAAAGAGAGCATATACGAGTGAGACTCTAATTTCAAAATTCAAGGAATAATGACTAGGTCCATAGCAAATAGCTAGGCTATCGTGACCGGCCAGAGGTGCTCATAAGCAAACAATAAGAAAACTATCTATTTGAAAAGTGCACATTGTAAACATGTGCCTAAAAAATACACTAATGAGAAAGGACACTTGCAAAGGTTCAATCATGAATTTGGGAAGATCAGACTAGAAAATAGGTGGTTCCACTCTATTCCAGCCATGATTCTAAACCTTAAAAAATGGGTACACACTCCTATAAATAGAGAATGAGCTTAAGTCAAAGGTATACACTTTCCTTGCTAATTGTTTTTTTAATTTTAGAATCCTAATTGGTCTAAGCATTGGAGTGTCTTCGGTTGATCAAACCTCATTTTGTGGTAGTTTGTACATTTTGTAGGGAGGAAGGTACACTCAATTCAATCAAACATTCCCTTGAGTTGTATTAACCACCAGTATTCTCATCAAAACCAAGTAACACAATTTTTCCACATATATTGGCGCTATCTATGGGAAACGAATGACTTTTACCATATCAAATCTACGGAGCACATTGGGATTACACTACAATGACTAAATACCCAAAGAGTATGATCCCTAGTGTAACTATCGGGTGTCAATGCCCTCAGATAATGACACAAGAGATAGTGTGACCAAAAGTTCCAATGACAAAAAGACCGAAGACCAAGAGCATATGTCTAAGCAACGTTACGAGCCGATCGAACCGACAGGGAAATCTCTGCCTTTATGAAATTAATGAACTCCAGTGAGGACTTAATTTATGCTCCGGGTGCCATGTTACTAAGGACAAAGGAAGAAGAAGAAAGGCTAAGGTAGAAAAATGAAGAATTGAAGAGTTTAGAGTACGAAGTACCACAAGGGTTGGGTTACATTGGAACCAGAGCCAGAGAACCTCATCCTTCCAAACACAAGCGGGGCACTGTCGACCACTGGTACAAAAGAAGAGATGGCACTCGCGAGCATGATCGCCATTCAAAGCGCCCTGAGTGGTAGACTGCCTAGAAAATAGCAAGGAATATTACTGAAGAATATTCGAGAGAGAGTGGATGTGACGTTCCATAATTCGGTGTCCTTATTATCCGTTAAACCTTATTAATTAACTTAAGGCCTTCGGTGTCCTTATTATCCGTTAAACCTTATTAATTAACTTAAGGCCTTGATTCCGGAGGATCAATTCCAATGAAATTTTAGCAAAATCTCTTTTGTACGGAAAGCTCCACCCAAAACAAAACCTATCTCTACTATGTGACAATGACCATACAAGGTCCAATGTAAATATTTAAGCAAAATCCCATGCATTAAACATTAAGTCACAAATCCATAAGCCAACATGTAAGGTCTTTAAATTAGCGGTTACATGCTCAGTTGTACATGTCATTCACTAGTTAAAAGAATAGATACAATTTTTATCATATCACAGCCTTTATGGAATAATATACATGTATTGTATAAACCAAAATACAAGGCTATCCAATTAAATACAAGTGGGACTTAGAAGTATATAATCCATCAAAACAAGAGCACCAAATTTGGCCCTATCCTTAAGTTGGGCTCAAATGTAAACCATCCACAGAAGCATTAACTGTACTTGAAATGTTTTTTCCACGACAGGGTGAGCCAAAGCCTAGTATGGTATCTACTATAATGTACGCCTCCCAGACTTGTACTTAGTTTTAGACCAAGTCTTTAGGAATTTTGGTTCAACAACGGCTTCACCACCTTCAACCATGTGATGGCAGGGTTCCAACCCTCTAGCACACAAAATCAAACACTCTCATCAATTGATTTTAAAAATGCCCTCATTCAATCTTTTCAATATGCATAGTTTGTACCATCAAAGAGCGATGGTCATGCTATTGAACCTCCTTTTTTTTGAGAATCCATTAATAACCAATCGTTAGTTATACTGAATCTCAAATCACAAAAACTAGGTCAATTAGGCAAATATGCAATGAATGCCTACACTAACTGCAATTCAAGGAAAACATAACTCTGATACCAATTGTGGGAAAAAAATACAGCACTTCACTTATAGGTATTTTCACTTGATTATACACAAGGAATTGCTCGCTAGACCTAGGGGGGGTCAATAGGTTAATTTAAAATTAAGTTTGGATGACCTCCAATTTTAACCTATAACTACGTCAATTACCTCATCTCACAATGATATAGCAATTTGAGTGAGAATCCTTTTTAAATCATAACTCAAAACACTCATGTAGATTAGTGTAGTGATTTTATCAATTAGTTGATAAACACTTAATCTCACATGGCAATCCCGCCCAAGGGAATCCAAACCCAAATAAGAAACTATATGTGATATGTAGATTCAGACAATCAATTCATCAAATACAAAGTACACATGTGTGCATCAAATTACAAGTGTATATGTAAAAACAATAAATAACACAATTGATTTGTTGACGTGGAAACCCTTTTCGAGAAAAACCACGAGAAACTTTCTCGATTAAGCAAAGCATAATCCACTAAAATCAAAGTCAATCACAAGTACTCGAGATTTATACATCAACCAATTCACATAGACAAATACTCATTTCCTTCATAGATCTCTCCACTGAAAGAATCTCTTTGACGTTATGACTAGTTTCACTTGAACTCCCTACCATATGGTTCATTTAGGCCTTTAACAATCTTCAAGGTTTTACACCCAAGACTCTCAGTTTGCACACTCCAATGGGGTTGGTCTTTACCAAAACAAGTTCTTTTTCTCCAAGTTATGAGTTTGGATAGGAATCACAAGATGGTAGCCTTTGGGATTAGGGATCTAGAGTTGTGGTTGAAGCTATCTAGAAATATTTTGGTCTTTTCTAGCTCTTTGAGGCTTACCCTAGGTGTAGGAAAGACATTCCCTATTTCTAGGCTCAGAATAAGGGCAATCTTGGTTAACAAGAAAATTTAGATTCTCAAACGATTGCTTGATCGGTGGAAGGGTAGTCTTAGGACGATTGGAATTGGAGTGAAAAAGAACGTCTCAAACCAGCAAAGGACCAGGACTACTCGAGTGACCATGGACACAGCTCAAGCAACCATGAAGACCGCTCAAGCGAGCTCATAGAGTGAGCCTTATACTGATCCCCCGTGTGCTTTTCTCTTTTTATGTTATATCATCAAGAGACATCTTCAGGGAAGACTAGCTAGCATAAGACGATCCCTATAGTTTTTTAAGTTTAAAACCATGCAAAAATTTATCCTCTTGAGCACTAGAGGATGTTGCTCAAAGAGGGGTCTAATTGTGACTCAACTATGTTTTCAAAATACAAAATTGATTTAGAAAAACTTTTCTTTGAAAATTACCTAGCAGTCATAATCAGATCGCTTCTAATTCTATTTTCATCTTAATCACCCTAAGTTAAAATAACTAAGGGATCATTTTAGGGTTATGATGTGTGTTGTGGGTTTGTGTGTGCATTGTGTGTGTGTGTGCATAATATGTGTGCATTGTGTGCGTGAGATGAAAAGAGGTGAGATAGAGAGAGAACGCTACTGAAGAAAGAGAAAGAGGAGAGACATGATCTAGTCTGGGGTGGGTGATCGTCTCTGGTGGATTCATTAGTGGTGGACTGAGTCATGGTGTGTTCTGTGCATGAGATGTAGATATGTGTGTGTGTGTGTGTGTTAGTAAAGTTGGGCGGGATTTGGGATTTGAGAGGGATTACTTGTGAACCACTGGATTTAATTAGGTGGGTTTGTATGAGATTTGGATCGTTTATTTAAATTTCAATTAAATCCTAACCGTCCTTCTACTTTTCTAAATTGGGAGAATTGATTTCAATTTAGAAAATTTGAAAACTACTTTATCTTATTAGTATAGATAAATATAAGTGAAATACCTCAGAGCTACTAAAAAAATGTAAGATCTACCTCTCTCTAATGGTAGCACATACAACTCCTCTCGAAATACATCTGGAAATTTTGCTTACTATTAGTATCTCTTCAAGAGACACTCCCTTGTTCAGTAAATCAATAATGCTAGCAATGTTCTCTCGGAAATATTTCCTCAATAGTTTGAGATTGCACTTGTAGAGTTAAGATTGAGGATTAATTCATGTCCCATTGAAACTAAATCCACATGACTCTCTTTTCAAAACAACCAATTGTCGCATGTTGTGTGACTAACCAACTGTGTGTGCAAGATCCTGCACAATATAAAAAACGGGAACAGATCTCTCCCCTGGTGAACTCGAGTGAGCCGGTGGAGTGACCAAACACGCTGCTTGGGACAGCCTGCAAGGTACGGTGGTAACCTGGAACGGCAACGGGAGACCCTGGGAAAGGAAGAGCGATCCTGTAAGGCTGGAAGAGGTTCCTGGAACAAAGAAGAACAAGTTAGAAGGTCGCCGGAGTGTTTTCCGGCGTATCCCTTCCGACGATCTAGTCAGTCTTTGAGAGAGAGAGAGAGGATAGAGAAAACACTGTGTGTGTTTTGTCGTAGAGAGTTTGTTGTTGCATACCCGCTTTGCCTTTTGCAAGGAGTATTTATACCTTAAAAGTTCATGATTGATGTCAGTGTCGTCAGTAGGTGATCATTAGGCTCAGGTAGCGTGTGCATTGATTCTGATGAGGAATGTCTTCTCTAATTAACTGCTCGGGGTCCCGAGCAATCAATGCTGGGTCGTCGGGATGCCGACGGTACAATGTGCTCCTCTCGGGGAGGATGCAATAAATGCTCTGTAATAGGAGCATTTATTGCCTTTCATTTTCGAGCCTTACCGCATTGAATGCGGTCTCATCAAGGGATGGTGCAATTAATTGTTTGTTTTTCCAAGTCGCGTGTCAGCAACGGCATGCGGTTTGTCTGTCTTTGATGTGATATCATATGTCACGCGTCCATCCCCTATTGGCTATGACCTCTGTATTCCAGTACGTTCTGACATTACTTGTGTAAGACGAGGTCATGATGAATAGCCTAGACTAGCCTAGGCTAGTGACCTATACGTCAATAGCTTATCCTGGAGTAGAGGAAGCGTCCAGGAGGGGGTACCTCTCGGCACCGAGGAAAGGCTCATCTCGGGGACCGAGGGGTATGCCGACCGAGGTACATATCAGGCCGAAGCCACGTGTCGGTTGTAAAATATACTGAATGTATGATCCTATATGTCGGTACCTCGGGGGCGAGGACCTTCGTGCGCCGATGGTGCTTGATCTTAGCAACAGTGCTTAGTAAAACCGAGGACACGTGTCTTCATCATAGGGTATCTCAGAAAAGTCTCATCACCAACCTATACTTAATATCACAACAAAACCCCTAAGGTCTAAGAATACTAAATCCATTAGTAACTGATATTCCCCAATGTGGACCCTCAACCTTGGGTACACGATATCTTCTAACTCAAAACCACCCATAGGAGTTGTCATGATTAAATTAAACTCAAGTGCTTTGGGTTCCACACCCAATCTCATTGCTACTCTAGAAGACACATAAGAATGTGTAGACCTTAGAATTCCATTAGTGACAATCACATTTCTTTCAACACTCTTACCATGTCTTCATACAATTATCTCTTATCTGTGCAAAATATAAAGTAAATTAACTAGTCTTAGTTACTACACCAATCATGCTATTAACTAATAAACATCATTCTTTATCCCTCAAACCAAACCCAATTAAAGCCTACAAAACTATTCAAATCCATCCTAATCCTCTGGTAATTCATAAACCTAGGTTCTGATACCAAACTTGTCATGCGCAGGCACCGAGTCATGTAGGATAGACAACGGACCGTCCACCAAGGTCTTAACCAATCAACCCTGTGCATAATAAATGCATAATATAACGGAAGACAAATAACAAGTTGATTCAATCCACCGACCTAATGAATGCTAGAGGAATAAATTAAACATCACCCAATATATTAATTTACTAAGTAAAACCATAATCAAACCATAAGGTTTACAACTCTAAACATAAATAACATTATTTCCAAAACAATTAAATATTTGTTTCAAAATCATAAATGATAATTAATCTAGGAGACCTATAATAAAATAAATCATGAAGTTCTCTAAGCCCTTGTCTATTTGTAGACTTACTCCTTACCCTGATCTTTGTATTAGCACGATAGTTCGTGAATAGAAACCATCTCTAATGAGGTGTAAAAATAAGTGTTATAGTTTATATACAAAAATAAACTTTAATACATACATAAGTACAAATAATTATAGCCCAACCTTTTTCACATAATTATTTACATAAAAATGATTGCATTTCCACAAATGACTTTATAAATGCAAAGACATTTGTAACTCAAAACACTCACACACACATTCAATTTCAAATACATTTGTCATATCATGTTTGTTAACACTAGTCTGATAATTGGCTCCACCTCTTGTCACCACTAGTCTGATAACTAGCTCCGTCTCTTGTCATCACTAACCTGATGATTGGCCCTTATGTGCACATCCCTATACCGATCACACCAGTATACCTTTAATCTCGTTACCATTTAGACCTGGTAACATTTCCGTCTTATAAAACATGATTTTAACTTTATAAATGAAAAGAAATTTATAACCCAAAACACTCACACACACATTCAGTTTCAAATACATTTGTCTTATCATGTTTGTTAACACTAGCCTGATAATTGGCCCCACCTCTTGTCACCACTAGCCTGGTAACTAGCCCGGTCTTTTGACATCACTAGCCTGATGACTGACCCTTATGTGCACATCCATATACCGATCACATCGGTATACCTTTAATCTCTTTACTATTTAAACCTAGTAACCTAGTCCCCATCTTATAAAACATGATTTTAACACACATCAAAATAGTCGTTTTAGTCCCAGTGCCTTTCATCACCAAAACACATTTAAGAAATGATATAAAATCATTTCACAAGTTTTCAAAATTTACTTGTATAACAATTAGGGATGTCAATCGTGTCGTATCGTATCATTTTCATGTTGTGTCACTTTTGGTCGTTTTATTTTTGTGTCGTATCACTTTCGGTACGTGTCGGGTTGGTATCAATATTCGTGTTAATAAAAAATTATTTAATTTGACAATAACTAATATAATGCTATTTAAAAAATTATAAAAAAAATATTTTCTATTTACAATATTCGTTAAATAATTATTTTCTATCTACAGTACACATTAATTGTGTTATTCGTGTCGAACCTTAATTTGACTCATTTATTACTTGTTTCAACTAATCGTGTTATTTTCGGGTTCATGTCGAGTTCGGTTCAAGTCGGGTTCGTGTTAACGGAAAAAATTGACACCCCTAATAACAATTTACAATTGTAAAAAATTTAATTGCGATACCAAACATCAACATATATATCATATATATGAAATATCTGTGTGCACACACATACACACACACACATTTAATATAGAAAATCCTCCCACAAAAAAATAATAAATTATTCACTTTGATTCTCGAATTCTAATTCAAAACCCTATGTCCCAATCTTAATATAATCAGCACCTAATCCAACATAACATGTATCGTCAATCCATATTCTTAAGTGCGTAGTTTCTTTTACATTTAATTTTGTACTTTCTGCCCATTAACATATATTTTATATATCACTTACATAAAAATAACCTTTGTAATATGAGTTAATAGGGTATGGAAGTAACCTGTGTAATTTCATTGGTTCAGGATGAAGCCAAGCCGATACATACGATAGGCGAAGGAAAGACCCTATTTCATAGCACATGGGTAAAGCAAGTTTGAAAAAGGTTTTAAACTACTAGGGTCAAATCATAATTTTTAAAACTTTTGGACCTAAAGTGTAGTTTTCTTAGAAAAGAATTTTCTATTTTCAAGTTGCCATAAAATTTCCAGAATAGTATTTGAGGTCCTAGAGGCCAATTTTTTAGAATATAAAATTGATTGGAATTATTATGGCTAAACCATAATTTTGAAAAACATAATCAAAATTTTTTGGGATCGTTTTAAAATTTCAAAAACTTTACAAGGCACGAGGGCTGTTTTGAAATGATAAAGTTTTTTTCAAAACTATTGGGGCCAATTCTGTAAATCACCAACCTAAACAGTGGTCAAAATTGAATTTATAAGAATATAGGGGTCAAACTATATCTCTTGTAATTAAAAGAGAAAGTTTGTATAATTAATGGATTTTCTCTCCTTCATCCTACGGGAACTTCTACAACTTTAATAACTTGACTGCCATTCTTTTTCTTTTTCTTTTTCTTTTTCAACCTATTGTTTAAACTCAACCAAATCTCAAACAACTACGCACCCAAATTCAATTTAATATCTTCAAAAATTATATAGAATGTTCAAAAGAAAAAACAATTCACGATGCATCAAGCAACACAGAATTAGACGAGATTTTTCTTCCTCGATGATATATCAAGTGGTGCAGGGTGCTATGAAATCTAACACCATGTGATATAATAAAATACAAAAATCATAAAATAAGTAATGAATCCACATACTTGAAATGGATCCAACTCCCCCCTCTCTCTCTCTCTCTCTCTCACTCTCCCCCTCTCCCTCCACTGATACACATTCTCTTCTCTTCAACTCAAGTTTGTCAAACAATATTAACAAAATATGAGGCAGCCTAAGGCAGTCAATTGTTTATAAGACACAATAACCATCTTATCTTAATATTACTTAAGTCCTTCTAATTTTTTAGAATTACAATTTTTACTATAAGGAATTAGCGTACAATCGATTTTGAATTTCTAAATAACTTGCTCTTTTTTTATTTATCTATATTTATATTTATACTACTTATAAATGTCAGCATCTATGAAAAAATTTTGATTTCTTGTTTTATCCCTAATTATTAAATTATAGTCAATTATACTCATCTATATACTTTCATTTAATTTTTATTTTTCACTCCATTTAACTTTTAACTTATTTTAGACTCTTTTAAATTCTTTTGAACTCATTTATTAGTAATACAGTTACATACAATTTTTTATATGTATATAAAGAAGTAAAGTTTTATCTATGTTAAATTATTATGCACGTGTAATTACCAATTTGAATTGCACGGTTAAATATATATAATATTTTATTTTTAGTATAAAATAATATAATAATATTATAAGCAATCTAATCAATCTATTTAAAAAAATAAAAATTAATAATTCTATAATATAATTAGATAGACAAATGATTAACGGGATTGGAGAAATACCTAAATAAATGACAAATTAGTTATTCAAAGACTTATAGAACAAATGAATAATTAATTTTAGTAATAATTAAAATACGAATTAATTATTTGGCACTTAATTTATTCTTTAATTTAATTACTCATATAATTCAAGTTTTCTATAAAAAAAATAATATTTAAATTTGTTTACATGCAACGCACGTCGTGCATTACTAGTTTATTAAAAATGTTCAAACACATACTGGGTATTATAAGATACATGCAGGATAAACTTTTCTAGATTTATAAGATAGGCAAACTCAAAAGACTTCAAAACTTCATCCCAATGTGAAATCAAGGAGGGATCAATCTTTATTTCGGCAAGTCCTTTCCTATGCACCAACGTTTCGTGCATGGTGGAGAAGCTCTAGCAGCTAGGAAAATACTCCGAGAATAATCAATCAATTCTTCAATCTAATGACATAAAAGAAGATTTCGTCCTCTAAAATGGTTGGCCATGTGATTCAGATTTATGTTTCTAGGCCATCACTAGTAGAATAAAGATTAACTTGAGATATGACTGAGAAAGTAGTAGCTCTCCTATTCAATCAACAAGCTCTCATCTGTAACAATCTACAAATGAGATGAAGTCGATGTCTGCTAAATGCAATATTAACGAAAAATCATTGAAATTAAAGAAAGTTGAGAATGCAAACGACTCTTAAATGTCTGATGTCGAATGGGATGTCACTCCAAGGCTGTCAAACTCTTGGGCCTGTTTGATATGTGAGACAAAGGGGGATTTGGAAGATGAGTTGGGAAATAATAGTCTACATTACACAGCAAACCCATGTTTGGCAAAAAATATAAAACTCAGGTTACCAAATCCAGCCCGTTTTAGGCCCGCACTTTCAGCCCATGCTCATGGGTTTCATGAAACCCGGTGGGGAGTGAGTTCCAGATGAGGGTTAATGTGTATTGGCTACAAAAAGATAATTATACCCCCACACACGCCACCCCTCTCTCTTTCTTTCTCTCTCTCTGCTTATCTGCCCCTTAGGGACTTCTCATAGCCATGGCTAAACCACAAGCAGCAGCAACAACTTCTTCCAGGTACACCCTTTCTCTCTCTCTCTCTCTCTCTCTCTCTCTCTCTCTCACACACACACACAAACCTAGGAGCCTACATATATAGCCACTACAAAAAAAAAGAGTTTTTACGACAGTAAAGTACTGTCATAAAAGTCTATATGTCGTCACAAATATTTTTTGTAGAGGCGTTGTGGTGCCATTGTCGTGCCATAATAAGTGTGGTCTTAAAAGGTTTTTACGACAGCAACGATCTGTCTCAAATAGTATTTACGATGGCAAGATCCTATCGTAAATAAGTTGTCACAAAAAATCTGACATTTTTGTTTTTATCACGGCGACAAAAGTGCTGCCTCAAATACCATATTTGACTGTCATAAAAAATATAAGATATATTTATGACGGCAACGGTCACAAAAAAAAAAAAAAAAAATTTTTTTTTAATTATTATGGACTGTTCATAATCAATAATATATACGTTGTGCATATATACACCTCATACAATTTTTGTTTTTTTTGGTGGGGGAGGGGGGAAGGGAACTTGAACCCTTGACCTTAAGAAGACAAAACTTTTACAATGTAAGGAGTACCATTAGACCAAAGACTCATTCGTATTCATACAACTACCCAATTTAATATATAGATAAATACAAAAATAAGTATAATCAACATTTTCAAAAACATAGCAATATTTTCATATCAAAAAAAAACAATCCCACAAATTAAACAAAATGTAAAATATGCACTTTTATAAAACATAATGATCTATGAGTACAAGAAATTAATGCAAAAAAATTGAACATCATTCTCGAACCATCTACTCTCTTAGTGACATCTGAAAAAATTATAAAATTATTGTTACAATATTGAAATAATATTTATTATATAAATACAATAAAGAACTAAAAGAAGTTAGAATATATATAAACAGAGAGCCACATAATATTTCTTTGAACAACTTGTCCAATCATGTAAATGGTATATAAATGAGTCATATCGTATATATTTCTTCTTACTGGTTTTACCAATATTTGATTCGTTTATAATCGTATTATAACGGGTCCACTCGTTTACTAAACAGGTGACTTAAGGAATATTTAAACCCACTAATTTTATGCCGTGTTAATATTTTATGAAATATTATATACGATGCGAAAAGTAACTGCCATAAATATAAAAAATTCTTTTGAATTTATAAAATATTATTTGAGACAGGAAAAACAGTTATCTCAATTATAAAAATTTCTTTTAAGTTTATGACACTATTTACAGCAGAAAAAATAGTTGCCACAAATATTAACACAAACATGTTTTTTGTAACGGCAAACACGGCTGCCACAAAAAAAATTGTCTCAAATATGTCTTTTGTGATGGCAAACATAGCCGCCGTAAAAGATTTGTCATAAAAGGCCCTTATTCTTGTAGTGAGTACACAGCAACACACACAGGACACATACAAACACGCACACAGCAGTCCCACACACGCACACATACCACACACATTGAAATTTTATGTTTATGTTTTTAATTTGGGTTGTTTCATATACTTTGTTTAATTTGAGTTTTTATTTTGTGAATATTTTTGTTATGAAATATGTTTTTTTTTTAATTATGAACACTTAATAATGTTTTTTTTTCAATAACGTTTTCAACCATTTCATTGCTCAATGGTGTAGCAACTGATCCCTTCACTGCAATGCTAACAATAAGCTTGGTTAACAATGGCTTCCCGTCGCTCAGAAGAGAAAACAAAGAAGACATACCAAAAATTTCATTAAAATCCCATAAGTTTAGTGTATTTATATTTTGACCCCTCAAGTTATAGAAACATCATTATTATCCCTTAAGTTTCAAAAAATAATATTATAACCCCAGAACTTTTCTAAAAAATCATCTTCTTCATAGAACTTTGAGGCATTTTTGATATGTTTATTAGAGCGTGTGGGTCTAGATTTCTCAAGTTTAAAATACTTCAAACAAAAATATTTTAAAATTTACAACCAAAATTTATGTTCAATTAAAAAAAATTATTATTATTTACAAAGTAGAAAAAATAATCAAATATTAAAACCATAAGGACGCAAGAAAATTTACGTATATAAACATGAGTTTGGATTAGATTGATGAATGGATAAAATAGTTATTTATAGACAAATACATTATCATAATAGTGATATATCCGTGGGCATACCAAACATGGGTATGGACGAAATTGAATGTTGAATCTCATCTTTGTAAAATGGAGTTTGAGTTTGAAAAGATAAACCCCTCCCAAAAAAATCATCCAAACTGTCTCTTATTCATTATAGCATCCCAGATCATGCTACCCTTGATCAGGGAAACCCATATGTATAGAAGAGTTTGGTTCTAAATTGTAGAGCAAAAAATAGTACAAAGGTTTGACTGAGTTGTTTTACTGGTGGGCAAGTAGAGTAGTGGCTTTTCTTTTCAGCTCTTTTAAAAATTGTGAATGTTCAAGAAATGCTAATTATGTATAATGTTAATTGAACAAATTAATTTGCACTCCATTTCTTGTAGAGTGGAACTTCGTTAGCTTCAATGGCTTTATCATTTATATATTTCCAAAATTCATATTGATTAGCCTCTCAAGCTCGCCAAGAGAGTAAGCAGGGTCTTCAAAAGCCTCCTCCTAGCCACCTTGAAGTAAGAGTCATCCCAAGAGTCTCCTCCTACCTAACCTAGGGTAAGGGTCATCCCAAGAGCCTCATCTACGCCGCCTTAGAAGAAGTCAGCCACCACTTCCTCCTTTGACCGAATCTTATGGAGAATACCGTAACTACCTCACCTGTTGAAAAGAGGTCGCCACCTCCACCAAAGTAGCAACTTAGTTACTGATAAACCGTCTTAATCTATTAGGAGACGTCTATAAATTGTAAGCCTCACCAAATACTTGGGTGGCAGATCACATTCATTACGAGCATAATTCTCTCTTCTCCCTCTCAAAGCCTGTAACTCTCTACTCTCCCTACACACTTGAGTTAATAAAATACTCGGCGACCCTAGCCATTCAAAGTGGACGTAGGTTACGTTGACCGAACCACTATAAATCTTGTCTTCTCTCTCTCTCTCTCTCTACTTATTTACTGCATTTAATACTGTTTACTTGAAAGGTGGTGTGCAAATCAATTTGTGCATTATCAACTTGGCGCCGTCTGTGGGAACGACAAAATTCTCACCTTATTACCTTTTTTGCTATACCAATGATGATCACCACTAGATCCATGAATCAAGCTGAAGACAATCAAGCACGAGAGGAAGAGGTTGCTCCTCCACCAACCAATCCCGTTCCGAATGCACAATAGATGCTAGAAACAATATAGCAGCTTGTAGCTCAGAACCAGTATATTTTGCATCTGATGCTTACTGGACAACAAAGAGGGGCACATCCTGTGATACCCCAAGCTAGAGAAGCTCCATGCCCTGTGTGTCAAAAAGCTCCCCACTTAGGCCCCCCCTTGGGTGCCCCATACAGGATAGCCCACCATGAGGGACCTTTACCTCCACCTCCACCTCTAACTCCCTCTTTCGAATATCCCCATTTTCAAGTGGATGAGGGCGAGAATCAAAGTATAGAGCATGAGAGCCATTTTTATGACAATTTCAAAAAAACCCCAAATCATTGGGGCGAAAAAATCAAAGAAATACAGCATCAACTAGGCGACGTCTTCAATGCCATGAAGGCACAAGAACCAGAAATCGTGGACTACCTTGTAAAGCAAACTGACACACCTTTTGTTTCATATGTGGCAAAGTACCCTCTTTCCCAAAAGTTAAAAATGTCATCTATAGAAACTTTCGACAGTACGAAGGACCTACTTGATCATTGAAAACCTACAAGACCTTAACGCAGCTGCACAATATCCCCGATGAAATTATGTGTAGGGCATTCCCAACTACCTTGAAGGAATCAGTGTGACAATGGTTCGCCAAACTCACCCTAGCCTCCATAGGCTCCTTTTCCGAATTGAGCAGATCATTTGTGGCATAGTTCATTAGTGGATGCTGCCAGCAGAAGCCTGCCACCCCATCTGCTCAGCATAAAACAGGATCGAGATGAGAGTCTGAGGAGTTACCTCACTCGTTTTAATGAGAAGGTCCTCCAAATCGAGGAGCCCAATGACAAATTCACCATGATCACCTTTCTCAGAGGCCTCCGCTCATTGAGTTTTCTCTTTTCAGTAATGAAGCGACCACCAAAGTGCATGTCAGAACTATTGTCAAAAGCTCAAAAATATATAAATGTTCAGGAAATCAACAGGTCTAGACGAGGTGAATCATCTCGCGGATCATTAAAAGCTTGACCTACCTCTGCACTGTTCTCAAGCTATCAACCTATATATCTAGCTTAGCGGCTCTCTCGCGGGTCGCCAAAAGCTTGGTCTCTGCACTGCTCTCAAGCAGGCAACTTATATATCCAACTTCGCGGCTCTCTCGAGGGTCGCCAAAAGCTTGGCCTCTGCTCTGCTCTCAAGCATGCAGTCTATATCTATAACTTAGTAGCTTTCTCGCGGGTCGCTAAAAGCTTAGACTTTGCACTACTCTTAAGCAGGCAACCTATATCTCCAACTGAGCGCCTCTCTTGTGGGTCGCCAAAAGCTTGACCTCTGCTTTGCTCTCAAGCAAGCGGCCTATACTTCTAGCTTGTGGCCTCTCTCATGGGTCACCGAAAGCTCAGTCTCAAAAAGTGCAGCTCTAATACGAGCAATCCTCAAACTCTGTCTTTGCTCTCACGTAAGCAGCCTGCCTCTTTCCCCAGGTAATCATGTTATATATTTTTTGATGTTGGAATAACATTATTTTTGTCATCTCTAAGCACACTTTTGAAACTCAGGCCGTCTGTAACCCACAGGCCACATCCATCCGACATGTTGGCTCATTACCGCAGCACTCCCGCACTTAAGAACTAGCACAAACAAGGCCTGCCTGCGCTTGTCCCCAAATAGCGCTCCTCCATTGCGATCAACAAAATTGCCACTTGAGCGGAACCCAACACCTCTCAGGCACCCAGCACAGATGCCCAGCACAGGCGCCCAGCAGCTTGTTTGCCTAGAATCGCGGCCCGATGTTTTTTCAAAAAAAAAAAAAATTGTGCGCTTAGTTGCCTACTCGCCAAGAACACTATCTGCTTGCCCAGAAGCTACCTGCTCGCCCATACCGTGTGCCCAGTTTCCTGCTCACTATTTTGACCATAATTTTTGCTCTATTACTTCAAATGGGGCCCATAATATATTAAATCGAAGCTCTCGGCGAGCCTTACAATACTCACATCACATAGTTATAACTGATGCTATTAAAAGTCCAAAAAATGCCTAGAAACAGATATTTTGGCCTTCCAAAGTTATTTCAATTGTGCGTTTAGCCAAAATTCAAATTCAACCGAATGCCCTCCTCTCCAAGTTCCATTGGACACAGGGCATTGGGGGCAAATGATGGGTTAGGCCCAAAGGCCCAACTCATGCTACGAGCCTAGTCTTAATTAAGAGCCAAACTTATAAAGATCCAGTATCCAATCTGAAGGGGTCCACACATTGGTCAAGCTCGCCAAGGTGCAGGGTCTTCAAGAATCTTCTCCTAGTCACGTTGGAATAAAGGTCATCTAAGAGCCTCCTTCTAGCCACCTTGGAGTAAGGATCATCCCAAGAGCCTACTCCTAGCCAACCTGGACTATGGGTCATCCCAAAAGCCTCATCCACGCCGCCTTAGAAAAAGTCAACCACCACCTTCTTCTTTGACCGAATCTTATGGAGAGTATCATAACTACCTTGCCCGTTGAGAAGAGGTCACCACCTCCACCAAAGTAGCAACTTAGTTACTGATAAACCGTCTTAATCTGTTAGGAGACATTTATAAATTATTAGCCTCATCAAATACTTGGGCGGTAGATCACACTCATTACGAGCATAACTCTCTCCTCTCCCTCTCAAAGCTTATCACTCTTTACTCTCCCTACACACTTGAGTTAATAAAATATCCGGCGACCCTAACCATTCAAAGTGGACGTAGGTCACGTTGACCAAACCACTATAAACCTTGTATTCTCTCTCTCTCTTTCTCTACTTATTTACTACATTTAATACTGTTCACTTTACAAGTGGTGTGCAAACCAATTTACGCACCATCACTAAACATTGGTTCGGATGTTCTTATTATGAGAAAACAAACACCACCACCGCAACTATGAAAGAAAAGTTCTCTAGCACTTGATTAAAATAATATGATTACTCTAATTCATAATTCCCGACGACATCATCATGAAGTTTCTCATGAAAATGGTCATTAATATCGCATACCTTCGATGACGACCTCTTCTTCAAAGTGATAACCAAGCTACCATTCACATTGCCAAAAACCTTGTCTTCCACAAGTGCACCAAGCACATTGAGCTTGATTGTCACTTTGTTCGTGACAAAATTGAGTCTAAGTTGATTGCCCCTCGTTTTATTCGATCATCTGAGCAGTTGGTCGATATGTTGACCAAACTGTTGGGCATGGACCTTTTCCATCATCTCATTAGCAAGCTAGGCGTTACTCAGGTACCCTCCACCTTGAGGGGGAGTATTAGAGTAACTCATGGCTGATTGGCTGAATTCCTATTCTGTTTTAATATGCTCCCTACATTATAGCAATCTGATTTTATCTTGTATAAAAGTCCACATTCATAATCCCATGTACTCAGCCTTGTATAGCTACTTTACTTATTGAGGAATTTTCCTTGTTCATTGTACTGGATGAGTGTCTATATAATAAAGTAGAATTGAGTTTTAATCTCAAAACTTATGTTGAATTTTTTGCAACTCAGATCAATTCTGAGCAAAAGATAAGTTATATCCAATGGCCTATCATATATCTAATTTTTTATGGTTCAGATCAACTCAACAATACTAATCCGATGGATTAGATTCACTCATAAAAAAATTTTCCTTGCCCAAAACAAGTTCTATATGTACAACCCAAATGAACGCTTGACTCACGCCTCTCTCTCTCCCCCCGAAATCTCTCAGATCTTCCCCAATCTCACTTATGTCTCTATATCCTAATCTCAAATCTTCTGTCAATCTCACGCCTCTCTCTTTCTCCCTTGAAATCTCTCAAATCTTCCTCAATCTCACTTATGCCTCTATATTCCAATCTCAAATCTCTTGTCAATCTCAATTCCCAAATTAAAGCCTTTGAATCCCGTAATCTCACTCCTCTATCTCTCTTATGCTCACCTTCTCTATTCCCCGAAGACCATGTTGTAAAACTCAGGTAAATTTGAACTTTTATAAAAAGGGGTAAAATGGTAATTTGTCATTACAGTATGAGTTACAAACCTGAATTTTTTTAGAGCTCAGATGACGAAACAGACCTCACAGTTGGATTTGTCTCACAAAACCTAACTATCCAATCAATTTTCGTCGAATTCTGAGATAATCAAGATGTTTACATTTTACGAGGCAATCGGGCCTCAGGTGACCAAAAAAATAAATTTTTTAATAAAATTTTAAAAATAATTTAAAGCAAGTTAAAATAAAAATATTTTAAACTTGAATCGGGGCGAAATTTAATCGTTTCGAGGTGAAAATGGATCCGAAAAAAAAGGGCAGTGTGGCGCGTTGTGAGCCAAGTGTTTGGAGACTATAAAAGGGGAAGAAAAATCAGATTTCTTCTCCACACTCTGCTAGTCTTCAACGTTGGAGAGAAAGAGAGAAAAAAAAAAGAGAAAAACCCAACTTTCTCTATACGATCTACGGTCCTACAGTGCTCGAATCAACCCGAGCCAAGAATTAAAGTTGTTCTACTTGACGAGGGCTGCGCGTACCTACCAAAAATGACGGATTCCACCAAATTTTTCGAGATGAAATTTTGGAAAAATTCAAGGTTGAGATTGGGTGGTGTTCTTGAAGGTTCTACAACTTGTTTTACGCTTCAAGAGGTAAGGTTTTCATCCTAACTAGATTTATTTTCATCCTAAAAATGTGATATAGAATGAATAGGTTAATAAACCTCTTTAGCACTTGCCTATTGTTGAGAATTTGATGATTTAGGTATCTAAAATGGTTAGAATAAATTCTATCTTAAATTGGGTATGCAGAAATTACCTAATGTGATTCTTGAACTATGTGATGAAAATTGGGCATGTATGCGATTATATGATTGGGTGCTTTGAAAGTGTTTGATTAAATGCCAAGATGGAATTAAGTGTGTTTTAATTGCATAGATAATGTGATAACATGCTTGAGATTCATTGTTGGATGTGATATTAATATATACTTTCTGATTTATTGCCTTAGTGATGATTTATGAAAATTATATGTTTAGGATATAATTTGCCATGGAATATGTGGATAGGTGTTTAAATTGGTCCATTTTGCTTTCATAGCATGATTATATGATAACGTACTTGGAAAATTGTGTTGTAAGAATTGTTGATATATGTATACATACTTGTGATATATTGGCATTGATGGGCTATGAAAATTATATGTTTGGATATAATTGCCCATGAAATGTGTTGAAATAGTTCATATATCATTCATAACATATTTGACATTATATTGTTGTTGCAATGGTGCATCACATTATATATGCACTAGGGCATTGCATTATGAGGGTGTGTGTGTGTGCATGGTTGTCGTCAACACCACACTTGGTGGATGACGGATGGGCTTGAAAAAATTGGGTCGAAGACCTAGCTAAGTCGCATGGTTTGCACGATAAATTGGGTCAGGGTTAGCAAGAAGGGCTAGAAGATCCCTTGGGTGCAAGGCCCGGTAGTTGTGATACGCACTCCCTTGGTTCGGTCCATTAAGTGTGTGGGTATACACGGAGCCCTCGGTGGAAGTCCATAAATTTCGTATGGGATTGGGTTACCCTTAGTGTAAGTCCATGAATACCCACCCCAAGAAAAACCCTAGATTTACAAATGTCATTTGATGTGCCACAGAAATAATGGATTCATACACATTGGCATAACATGTGTTGTGGGAGCCGATGAGGACTCGGGTTGATGTGCGTGAGTGAGTCTCATCTCATTTCATGGCATGACATGGTAAATTCCAACATTGTACGCATATTCTTGCTTGGAATGTTATGGATTGTGGTTGTTGCTTGTTGAATGTTGCATGTTGACATTTGATATGCACTTAGGTTGGGGAGTGACCTCTTTAGGAGATACCCTATTGAGCATGACTCACCCTTTATTAGAAAATATTTTAAGTACGGGCTATACAACGGTGGACGGCTCGTATTTGGGGCCTCAGGGATGAAGAAAAGCCGACTTGTGGCTTTTAAATTCACATTTTGTAAAATTATTGTGAACAAAACTGTGTTTTTGTAAAACATTCGCTAAGTTAGTTTTTGGGCATTTAATGTATGTAAAAGAATTGTAATCGAACTTATATAAACTATTTTTAATGTAATATTGTAGGTTGTTATACGAGTATGGATAAATGGATTCAGTGTGGACAATGTTTACTCATTAATGGACTCGGTGTGGTCAATGTTATATGATTGCACAGGTTGTACTTTTTGGTAGAGCTCCCCGTACAAAGAAGACTCTGTACGAATTTTATTAATTATGGATCCCAGTAAATGAAGCATAACAGCGTGATATCAAGTTACATGGTATCCACGTATATTCCACGAGTTGTTAGGTGATCAATGGGTTGACAAATGACCCCGATTTTTGAGGCGTCACACGTGCCTTCCAAACTCATCCCCAAAATCTCTCAAAATATTCACCCCAAAACTCATCCCCCCATCTCTCATACCCAGTTCTCTCTCACATCCACCTCTCTATCGATGCCCTCTTCTGCGAAGCAAAGCCACCGCCAAACGACTGCCACCGCCACCTACTGTTCAACATGCCCAGCTCTCTCTCACATCTAGAGCTCCATCGCTACCCTCTTCTGTGAAGCAAAACCACCACCAGACGATAGCCACCGCCACCCATTGCTAAACACCCAAAAGTTGCCCAAGTATCTCAATTTTTTTCTCATCCCTTTTACACCGCTGCTTCTCTCCCACGCACACACTCAGTGCACACCCACAACATGCTTATTCATTTGTTTTTTTTATTAATGGTTTAAACATGGCTTTTGAAAACCAACATTGTGTTGTGTAATTGGTTTGGAACTACATCAGCTATACCATCAGTCTCCTAAAGTTACTCTGTTTTAATCATACAATCCTAGGCTTTATTTTTTATTTTTTGTTGATTGATATGATTTTTCATGGGTATAATGGCTTGAATTTTTTGTTTACAACCTTTAATTCGGGCATGGACATAAGGTGTTTGACAAAATGTTTGTGAAAAAAAGCACGTAGCTTGATATGAAACAATCTTACAGACTCTGTATCTAACATTATAGGATGTTTTTGTTTGTTGCCTATTGAGGGTCAGGGCTGCAAGTGCATTTTTGCTTGGACTCAAGTAGGTTGCATAAGTAGGGAGGTTTGTATCATGGTGTCATCTAAGAGTTGCCCTTGATGCTTTTCTATGTTCTTTTTTTTTTTAAGTTTGGTTTTGGGAATTTTTTTTTTTTTTTGGATAGGTAATTTTGAGTAGGCTTTTAAAGTTCTTACTTTTGTCTACTGTTGTTGGAATAGTGCCTCTTGAAGCTTCAAGCATGTCTTGCCATCTGTGGGGATTGCCAAATGAGCATAGGAGGGTCAAGAGGTTTGGATTTAATGGTCATTATACGTATTTTCTGCCAACTTGGCTATTGCTTGGTATTTTGAGGTTCGTTAAAAAAAAGGTTAAGTAGTTTTGGGTGTTGTCATTTTCTTTCGAAACTTGAGTTGGGTACATTTTGCATGTCTACTCTTTTTTGTAATGTGATGTGTATACTTTGTTACTCATCTTAATGGCTTTCGATTTTTTTGAAGTGAAGGATTTTTCTGCATTAGCATTGAGCAAAAAACCAACTTCCAGTGTTCAATAGCACAGTTTTGCATCCATTAACTTTAATCTGAATATTGGCAACTGAAAGCATTGTGCTGAGGATTACCCGTATACTATAAGTGTAAAGATAGATTCAAATCTTTCTTACAACTTGAAAATTGTGTTTCCTTTGGCATTGAAATGCCAAATCGATTCAAGGTGAGCCTCCCCCTTCTTCTCTTCTTTTCTCTTACAATCTATAGGAATTTTTTGTCTCTGTTTTTTGTGGGTCTGTTTGCTTCACTTTAGTTTCTTTTAATTGTGTGTTTATGCTCATTCACATTTCATTTTTCAATGAGTTTTGTTGCAAGTTTTAGTGCAATGGTTTGTGGGTTTTACTGCAATGGTTTAACTAAATGCAGAGTCTTGGGGGTTCATTTCAAATATTTGAGGTGAGTCTCTCTCTCTCACTCATGATCACCGGATTTTTTTTTTTTTGTATCTATTTTTTTATTGTGAGTTTTATGCACTTTGTTGTTTGAAGTTTTTTTTCATGCTCTCAGTTAAAAAAAAACATGTTTTCATGCTCATCAGCACTGCATAATAATTAGAATTCCCCGTAGCTTTGTACTTTCTTTATTCATTGGGTTTTGCTAGGGAATTGCTTGCTTTATTTATTGATTGTTTTGATTTGATTTGATTTGGTATCAATTAATTGGTTAAAGTAGAGTAGTGCAGGTTTGCTTGGATTTGTTGAAATGATTCAAGCAAATTTTATACTATCCTTGGAGGGATGTGAGTTTGCTTGGATTAGTTGATGTGATTCAAGCATATTGTATGCCCTTTCTGGAAGTAGCATTATGGTTGTTGGTATGTGGTAAAAATCCTTTCAAGTGGTCACATGTGGTGAGATAGGATGGCTATTCCTACATATTCATTTCAGTTTGTTGTTTGAGTTTTGAGTTCCAAAACAAATGTCATAGTTTACAAATCATATGCATTATTGTTACTTTTTGTGGGCAACCATGTTTATAATCGTAATTTTCTATATTAGTACTCTTTTTTCCTTATTGTCCCCGGTTGTTTCATTTGACTCTTTTTAGGTTGGTTTAAATAAATTTAAATGTTATTCTGTGATGTTATAGTGTTGATGTTTTACATTGTATATCTTTATATATAAATATACATCTCTCCCTCTAGAGAAGAGTTTTTTTAAATAGTATTTAATTTAATGACAATTTTTTTGTGTTACGCAAGTGCTTTTACGCATGGTTATTAACTAGTAAATATATATTAGAGAATCATCATCCTTAATTGAGGAAGAAGGTCAAATTCTGTTTTTTATCTTTACCAATATACGTCGCTCATTTTCTTTACAAATTCCTAATTTTATTTTTTTGTCTTGGTGTTTTAAGTAACTACCAATGGAAGCATCAAAATTATTTCCTCAATTTTTTTTGTTTTTTTTTAATTTTTATCAGTGAGACCAAAAATATCTTTTTTTTTTATTGTCTATAGATTACTGGCCTATGAGAAACGTGTTATGTCAATATAAAAAATTGAATAATGCTATTTAGACTTAAAAATTTGACATAATGATGTAATTTTAGAGGAATCATTGGATCAACATTAAGTTTCAATATTTGATAGATCCTATAGTCAATCCAAAGGTCACAATAAATTAGGTTAACAAATTATGTCAATAAATTAGATCTTAATAACATTGCTATACAAAATAAATTTATCTACTATCTCCTACCAAATAAACGTGTTATTTCAAAAAATTTGTTTACTATAGAAAATTTGTTTTCATAAGTAAGGGTATAATGATAAATTAAATTTATACATATTTTTTTCTTTTCAATTTTTTCTCTAATATCAAACAATGAAAAATTCATTCACCCATCCAACTTTCTATACATTATACCAAACAAAATAGTGATAAAGTGTTTTTCCTCCCTCAAAAGATGAATAATCTACCCATTCTATTTTATTCATCTCTTTAACTTTCCGCCTCTCCTACCAAATAGACCGCAAAGCATATTGAAGTCGGCGATGGTATCTCCTCTCTCTTTCTCCCTCCCTCCCTCCCTCTTCTCTCTCACTACACTCCTCTTACTCTCTCTGTGTTGGAATCAGAAGTGCGGATCTTTTTGGATGGTTTGAAGATCTAGCAAAGTGATAGTCGGCTTGATTTTTTCTTTTTGTGGGTAATGTTCAGATTTGGTTATTCATTGAGTGGTTTATAATGTTATATGTGAAGTGTTTGTGAGTTTGATGCTCTAACTACTTCTGTATCTGTTGATTTCTCTCCTGTTTATTACTGGTGGTGTTTTTACTTTAGAAGGCTGTGTTTGGATGCCGAGAAAGTTGATGAAAATGGGTATTACTGGCGGTGTTTCTCCTCATTCCTCTCTCTCACTCTCTCTATCTCAAACCCATCCTCGGTTCTAGCCACTCCCTATATAGATCCAGCCACTACCTTCTCTATCTCTCTAACCCTCTCTTTCCTCCCTCTCTCTCCCCTACTTTGTCTCTCTCTCTCTATCTCTCTCTTGAATTTAAGAGAAAGCATTCTGTCTGTAATGGTTTGGGCAATAGTATGCAAGATGTGATGGGATCGTGTAGGAATTTGATAGATATTATAGATTAATTATGATAGTTATTTAGATACTTCTAATATTTATCTTTTAAGTAATTTTTTTTAATTTTTAAGAGTTTAACTGTTATTATAACTATTTATTTCTTTTAGAATTTGTGTTCTCCCTGTATATATAGGGGATATGATATTTGTTTTGAGGGACTTTGATTGATTATTGATATTGAAATTTTTTTTTAAATTCTCTCTATTCTCATCTCATTCTTTTTTTTTTCTCATCCGTTTCTTCTTCCCTTCTTATCCCTAATACGATCTACATCAATTTAGTATCAGAGCTCAACTTCGATTCATACAAATCACAAAAAAAAAAAAAAAAAAAAAAAACTGTTAGCCAAATTATTGTTCACGCACTGTTTGTGCACTGTTCACCATCCCTGCATATTCAAAAAATTACAGCAACATCTCAACTGTTTTAAAAATTACAAAAACACCCCAAAAAATTTTAAAAATTATAGAATCACCACCAGAAATTCCAAAATTTGCAGAATCTTCTCCCAAAAGTTTCAGAATTGTAGAAACAGTACCCCAGAAGTTTCAGAATTGCAGAAACATCACCAACAGATCCATAAAATTACAGAATGATCCCAAACACAAATTTAGAATTTCCTCTTGATTATGGTATGCATACTCCTATAGAATTTGAGATTAATATTTTTATTAATTGAAAAATTAGAGAATTTGCAAAGGATCCAAAACATATTTTCTTCTATTTAAACTTTCTTGAAATTGTTAATTGCATTCTTGAATTTGTTCTTATACCATTCTCATCTCTTAAGAGCCATCCATGAGTCCCTCTAATGCACATGTTTCAAGAGTCTCTCGTCGAGGTCATCATTATAAGAAGTCTAGGGATGTTTACATGGAGTCAACTCATATGACCAAACTAGTCAAAGATCCTTTTATATTTAGTGGCACTTTAGATTTCAATCAATTCTTGGATTGGTTAGCTAATTTAGAAGAATATTTTGATTGGCATGACAAGTCGGATTCCCATTGCGTCCGTTTTGCTAAATTGATGTTGGAGGGCTCGGCCAAGAAGTATTGGCAAACAATCCAAAGAAGCCTAGACCCCTTAGGAGAATCACCTATCACTTGGGTTGAAATGAGATATAAATTGAAAGAGAAGTATTTGCCTACTTTCTACATGGATCAAGTTTGTGACCAATGGCTCAATCTTAGACAACATTCTTCTAGTGTCTTTGATTACTTTGCCTAATTTGATCCCAATTTGATTATTTCATGTACTTGTGTGACATTGTTGAAGAACCTTGGACAATTGATTAATTTATTTTTGGGTTGAGACAAAAAATTAGTAGGGAGGTTAAGCAATACACTTTTAATACGTTAGTTGCAGTCTATCAATATGCTCTAAAGGTTGAGAGATTTTATAAAAAATTCAATTATACCTTGATGGGTTCTCAATCATAGCCTGCTGATAGGACATCTTCTAATTTTAATTCCAACACATATGAGTATCATGATTACTTAAACGATGTCCATGTTGTTTCTGCATGCTTTCCTAATCTGAATGTGACACATGATTTAGATATTTTAGTGTCAGATAAAGAAAAAAATGTTACTCATATGGACTTCTAACTCCCTCATTTGGTTTTGTCATATCAGAGTCCTCATCCTTTGCACCCACAAGAGTCCATTTCGAAAGAAAGTGTGTGTGAGTCTTTGTTTGTGTCAATTCTTGAACCATCATTGGTCTTAAAAATTGTGGAAAAGTCTGTTGAATCTACACCTATGCAAAATATTAAGCCAATCGAGTCATTTATTGTAGAATCTAATAGTGACCATTCTATATCTACTTGTCAAAGTCATCATGACTTTGTTACAAATTCTTCTCAATCTAAGATTATTGACATTGTTCTGGATTCTGCCCCACTTGAGAGTGTTACCTTTGATTTGTTGCCTACTGTCAAATGTTCAATTAAGCCTGTACTTTCTTATTTTCAGCACCAGGGTGTTATAGTTACTCCTTTGTCATTGATGTCTTGTCTCATTAAATGCCTGTTGTTCAAATCTAATGGGAATTATTTTGATATTCTTGATTTTAGATTTAATGCTTATTTGCTTAATTTTTCATTGAATGTTAGTATTAGTCCAGATTTTTATTTGGAGGACATGCTGCTTATTCGAGGTACTCCAGAGCCTCCTATTTTATTCGCAGGTATTCATACAGATGGAGATTCTTGCATTTATCCTGGTCGATGGAAAAAAGTCGATGATTCTTTCATTCTAGATGAAGCATTATGTAATCTTCATCTTGCTCTCTTAGGGTACTTCTACTTTGAAAACTCTCTAGAGGAGAGTGTTTTTCAACCTGAGAAAAATGATGGGGATCCTGTAGGAATTGGATAGATATTATAGATTAATTATGATAGTTATTGAGATACTTCTAATATTTATCTTTTAAGTAATTTCTTTTAACTTTTAAGGGTTTAGTTGTCATTATGATTATTTATTTCTTTTAAAGTTCTTTTAGGATTTGTGTTCTCCCTATATATATAGGGGATATGATATTTGTTTTGAGGGACTTTGATTGATTATTGATATTGAATCTTCTTTCTAAAATTCTCTCTATTCTCATCTCCTTCTTCTTCTTTTCTCATCTCTTTCTTCTTCTCTTCTCATCCCTAATTCTTCCTTAATACAATCTACATCAAGATGACTTTGGAGTTCTTGGATTGGTGGCTATGGAGCCTTGAGTTCCTTTCTCTCCAAATGGGGTAAACAGCTACAGAGTGGCATAGCTTTTGAAGGGTTCTGAGCATGGATTTACCCTTCCATGTTTGAACAACTTGATCTAGCAGGAGTTGCCATGGAGTAGTTGCCATTGTTCACCACATATAAGCATCAAATGACACCAGATGAACCTTGAGTAAGGGCAAGTAAAGAAGAGATGATGGTGAGATTCTTGGGAATGGCTGCATAGGCTGCAATCAGTCCCAAGTTGGGTAGCATAAGCTAGGGTTCTATCTCTTGCGCTTAGCCTTTGTCTGATAGCCAGCCATAGTATAAAGCTCATTCTAGGGATGCCTTGAGAAAACCATACTAGATGGTACCAAGGTACTCTAGGGTGATGCTCCTTAATCTGTTTCCAAGCGGATAATGAAGAGAAAAAGCCATTTGGGGCAAGTGTCCATTTTCACAGTGTCTTCTCTTAGATGATTTGGTAAATAGGAAGACATGTTTTGAACGATATTCATCAATTCAGCAGGAACAATTGTTGGCTAAGACCATTGATTGCCATTGACAATGAAGCAAACCTTTGAGTTTGTTGACAAGCTAAATTCATCCATGGTGGTGGTGTTGCAGAAAAGTGACAAGGGGCCATAGGGGTGCCAGGAATCATGCCAAAGACTAGTGTTTATACCATTGCCAATAAGATACTTAATGAAGGATCTGACAAGAACTCTCAACTTTAATATGCTGAGTCAATTCCAAGAACAGTTGTGGGGTGGTTTAACAACCCAGATACTCCTACCCTTGAGGTAGTAAGAGTGAATCCATTTAGACCAAACACCTTGTTTATCTGTGAAGAGATGCTAGAGATATTTCATCATGAGGGCTGAATTGGTATCCTTGAGTCTTCTAATTCCAAGTCCTCCTTCTTTTTTTGGTCTACAAACATCCTTCCAAGAAACGTTGGCACCAGTTGACTTCAACTCAGTTCCACTCCAGAGGAAAGATCTTAAGAGCCTTTCAATATTTTCAATGATTTGTTGTGGAAGACAAAGGTGAGAGGCCTAGAAGGTTTGAATGCTAACAAGGACTGACTGAGTGAGTTGAAGTCGTCTAGCAAAAGAAAGGAATCTATTTGTCCAGCTCAAAATTCTTGATTTAATCCTTTCAATAAGTGGATCACAGTGATGGGCTTTAAGTCTGGAGGTGATCAGAGGAATGCCAAGATATTTTATGGGCAGAAGGCCTTCAGAGAAGCCTAGAAGATTGATGATGGAGATTTTCTCTTAAGCAGGAATAGCAGCCATGAAAATGTTGCTTTTCTAGAGATTAGCTTGGAGACCAGAAAGCACTTTGAAGTTGTCAAGTACAGCTTTTGAGCAAGCCAATGGAAAATGTTCTTTTGTTGAGTTATGATTCTCACTATACTTTCTTTATTGAAACTTGCTTTCCTGATTATTATTTAGTGGCACAATAAATTGTCTGGATGTTTTTGGTGATGGATCGTTTATTTCCATTTCGCTAATATAGTACTACTGGGCCTATATAACAATTAATTAGATTTGCTTGGTCTCTCGGATTTTGTAGCTTTGCTTTTAACCGGGATGGTATCGTTGGTCATCAAGATCATGAGATAATGTATATGTAATGGATTGTGTTGTGACTAACTTTTGATATGTTTAGATTTTTTATAGGGGAAAAAATGGAGTCGAGGAGGTGGTTATGTGATGGTTGTTTATTGGCGAATACTCTATGAGGACCTAGATTTAGGAATGGATGAACGTAATAAAATTTTGTAGCAAATACCAGATATGTATCTTGCTTATGAAGATATATCCACTCATTTTGGCTATGAGATCAATATGATTGATGTGAGTGATATAGACGAACATCTCAGTGACATCTGTGCAACTTGTATGGTGAGTCACGAAATCAATAATGATTCTGGAAAAAAAAAAAAGATTCAGATATAGAAATGAAAGATGACTTACAAAAATACCAAATCATGAGAAAAGAAAATTAGATGCATATGGTAACACCAAAGAGGACACGTATTAAAATATCGATCAATATATAAAAGCTATTGAATAAAAACCTTCTTCGAGCGATATCACAACTAACCTAGTTGTTGATTCATTTCCAATCTTTATTATGAAAAGAGATGATAATAATAAAATAAGTGTTGTCCAGAACGGGACTTACTTAGATATAAGAAATATTCATTTCAAGGATTATCAAAAAAACGATTGATGATTGGGCACAATCTCCGTCTATTCTCGTTACAATTTATAAAAGGCAATGGACTAAAATGGAATATTTTCTGAGGAAAATGCAAAGTAATTCCAAAAATATTATTATCAGTTAAACCCACCAGATAATAATTGTTGACTAAATAATTTTTTATATAAACTCCCTAATCCATAGAATGAATTATGTTTAAAAAGAGTATCCAAAATTCCTAGGTTTAATATGAAAATTAGATACTTTGGGATTCAAAATCAGCTTTGTTCTCAGACTTGTTGCTGATCACTATATCTCGATTAAAGCCAAAAACTAGGTAAAATAAAAAACCAAATAAACAATACTGCTTATGGCAAAAAATGCTGTGATAAAATTTTACAAGAAAATTGGAAGGTTGAATGCAATCCACGTAAACAAAGAAAATTGCAGAGGAAAAAGAAATTTAAGTGGAAGCCATGGAAGAAAAAAAAAAGTTTGCTAAACATAAGAAATTTATTTTTAAAAAAAAACAAATGAAAAATATCCAAATTTTAAGAAAAAATGTTACAAATGTTATATTTGCAATGAAAAAGGTCATATAGCACCCAATTGCCCCAAAAAATGACAAAGTGCAAAAAAAATGATTAAAATGTTTGAGGTACAAGAATTAGAAGTTCTGTATGGAGAAGAAATTTTTGATATAGAAGATACTTTGTATGTAATAGAAAGTGAAGAAGAAAATAGTGATGAAGATTTAGACCAAATCTCTATGCTACAAGAGGAACATACATTAGAAATAAATTCAGTCGGGCTAGGAAATGTAGTTGGTGAGAAAATCATCTTTACTGAGGAATAATTGAAAAAATTGAGAAAAATCAAGGAAGATAAAATATATAAAATTTCTAGGTTCAACCCATTCTTAGCCAGAGTATTTGAACAATTTAGTAGAAACACAATTTTTAAATGTTCTGCAAAAGGCACTACAGAATTAACACTTTTTTGATAAAAAAGAGATTGCTAGATGAAAAAAATAATTTTCAGATATAAGATATATCCATATAGGGATGACACAAATAACTATTATCGTCTATTTAAACAAGGAATAGACACCCCTATCCTGACTGTAATGTTTGGCAAATGTTTTAATAATCCATTAAAAACAATAATATGCAGAATTTAATCGAATTTTGTCTCAAGAGTAGTTTGGTTTAACATGAAATCCAACTATTTTGTTTCAATTGATGGTCCAAATCTCGAAGATTCAGTAAGGATTATAACTCTTACCCAAAACATGAAAATGAAATATAATTCTTATGATATGGCAATTCATTGGAAAACCGTCCATGAATTAACAAAGTTGCCACAAACGTTTAGAAAGAATCTAAAAAAAGAAATTGATGAAATTTTTGAACCAAAAGTATTTGACACTGCAATAAAACCTCAATTAATTAATTGAAAATATTCAGAAATTTCAAGACAATGGATGATAAATAATTTAACTGAAAGAACAATCAATATGGATAATAGATCCTATTGAGATGCAAGTCTCTAGTAAACATATGTATTTTAGAGATACACGATATCAAAGTATAAAATTAATAAAAATATGTCCAAATTGGGTTCATAAAGATGATTGGAAAAAATTCCGACAACTTGCTCTTAATGAATCTTATAAAGAAGAGTCTAAATAAACATGAAACTCTGACCCCATTGCTTACAAATCTGTACAAATTCCTGTACTCCCAACAACGTCGTACCTGGAAGGCAAAAAAAAAGAGGAAGAGATAAATTCAGCAAGATTTTATCACTTTCATAGGGGTTGCGAAGAAATCAACTTTTCACCAAGCAATGGAAAGAAAAAATATACTTATATTTTGAGAGAATTTAATTATGCAGGTTATAAGCCATATAGCCTTACCGTATTAATTGATCTAGATGGAATGCACTACCTCCAAAAAAATAGATGAGTATGAAACGCCCTATGGTAGCTAAAGGTATAGATGACAATGAAACATTAATTGGATTTAAAGCTAAAAAACTAGCAATCTGGCTAAATGGAAAACAATTTGTAATTCCAAAAATATTCTATTTTTCGTCAATGCATTGCGACTTTATCCCTGGAAATAATTTCATTGATAATTATTAACGAATGCATATTCATCTAAAATCATATTTCGGTATTTGTCTTAATTATATTGTTTTGTTTGAACAACAAAGATGTCATCAGTACCATAGTATAATCGTGATACCTGATAGTCACCAGGGTAGTCCATACCAGTTTTGTTAATTGTTATGTTCTCTAATTTTTTGATCAAAATTTCAATTTTTTGTTTTGTTTTGTTTTTTGATTTAGATCTAGTTCTACTACTTGACCTATTTTATTTTACCAACACTTCTACTTTTTCTAGATTATGATTTATATGCCCTAAAATTTTTTCTATATAAGTTTGGTTTATTATTTGATTTTCATTTACTTTTTTAAACCAACTTCCTACCATTTCACTGATACTATTTAAACTAGCTCTTATATTACTTAGATTATTATCTAATTTTTTATCGATATGTAAAACATGATTATAATTTTCTTCTAATTTTTCTAAACTTGAAGCTACACATTCAATATGTTGATTATTATTGTTTGCCATTATAGACTATTGATGGCACCTAAAATCTCCTATTATGTTGAAGTTGCCGGTGCCTAAAACCAAATTCCACAAAAGGCCAACTATGACAAAGTCTAGCCTTTAACTGTCAAAGATGAGATATGAGATTACCAACAATAAGAGGTATATGAGTTTTTTAAACAACTAACAATGAAACAAGTAAAATAATCACACATAGAAATCTAAAGGTTCAAATACATGAAAGCTGGACTTTATTATAATGATATTTTACATAAGAATAAAACTTATAGATGATATTGATAGACAAGGAGTAGCCTTGCTCTAATACTAATTACAAAAGAGATGGACTTTCTACAAGACTTGAGACTTTTTTACAAGAGTGGATGATGATTGGGAAAGTTTACAAGGAAAGTTAGGTAGGTAAGTAAGAAGTTATGACATTCAAGATGGCAAAATTTTCACAGGCAAGAAGTATCATTAATCCAAAGACACGTTAGTATTTCAAAAATTTACATGGAAAGATGCCAGTCTTTTTTTTGGTTTCAATTTTTCACCTCCAGCGACAAACGTTTTGCTCATGTGATGCTGGCATTTTCCTTCTCATTTGTTGATATTTGTTCTTTTTTGCTTATTTTCCTTAGGATACCAACATAATGGAGTATTTAATATCCAAAAAGAGTCCTTGAGGTATTAGATGCCAATAGGTGATCAAAGGTTCAGTGATTGTGTGAGCAGCATTAGATTTTATAGGGATTTTTTTGTTTGGGTTTTCTTGGTATGGATTTCACAGGTCTGGATATTGTAACTGTGCTTGTATATTTTTGATTTAGTAGTGTGTTCAAATTTGTGCATAAGGAGTGAATTAGTATCTTATTTTTTTAATCTATTCTTACTCTCTGAGCATAGCATACTCCAAGGCCTCCCTCTTAGAACTCTCTCTGTTTCTGTTGGTGTTAAGTGTTTGAATTTCTTATTGATATCTTTTTCAATTAAGCTATCATAAACAACGGAAGAGGATGCAACGTGCATGTGGAGGTTGATTCATAATGCTGCTCTGTATTCGTCTATTTGGTTTTGTTTTCCATTTTTTTTTTTTTTTGGTTCTCTTCGTAGTTTATGGTTTAGGTTTCATGTTGAACAAAGATGGAGTGTGGAGAAGAAAAGTATGGCCTTTGCATTTGTGGTTTGATAACAAGGTGATCTCATTTAGAGATTTTTACATCATTTTTTGTTTTATGGCTACGTGAGTGACTATCTAACGGTGCTTTGAATTGGGTGATTTGATTTGTGTAAATTATGTGGCCTATTTAAAACTTTAAATCGTCCTCCTCAAAAAATTATTAATAATTTTTTCGATAGTTTCTATTTATTTTGGTTTTTTTTTTTGTTTTTTTTATTGGTTATTTTACAAGGTTTAGCTTTCTAAATGATGAATTTTTTTTGTTTTTTTGTCAAGCACGAGTTCATTGTATCAGCAACTCAACCATCAGCCAATTGATTAAACTTTGTACTTCAATATATCGTTTATATTTTAGAGTTGAACATTATGATTTTCAAGTTTCCATCAAGGAAATTGTGCTCTACACAAAATGAAATATATGGAACATTGACATGTTAAATTAGATATGCATGACATGACTACTTTTCTACTACTCAAGCGTCTTCCTTTTGCATTATATCAGTCCCTGACAAAATAAATCTTGTTTTTGTCGGGTGGATTCATTTTTAATAGTTGAGCAAAAATTATCATTAATGCAGAAGGAAACATTTTTGCCAAAATAACATACTTACAATCAACCTTGAAGAATTTTTCCTATAAGTTTTAGTGCAAGTAGTTTCCACCCATTTTGAAAAGCGAGTGCAAAAGCACAGGGGTTTTGATTGAAGCCACTATTGTGTACGTGTTTTCGTTGAGAGATTATTTCCATTACTTTCCGAATCAAGCTAATTTTCATTCTTAAGTAGTTGATCAAGAGAAAGACAAAGTGGTAATATTTAATTCTTCGTGAATCAACCTAATTTTCATTCCTTCCCAACACACTATTCTTTGACCCTTCAAATAATTGCGAAGCAACGCAAAAATGACGTCTACGAGTCAAAATGTAGAGGTTTGAAAACAAAACCAATGATGAAAACCTAAAGCATATTAGGATTAACACATACCTCTCTGAAAATGTGTTGGACAGTGCTGTTGAGGCGGCCTTTCCAAAATCCCTTCAACCATCCTAATGAACCAATATTTAGCTTTGGCGTGATCAGGAATCCTAAAGAGGTGGTCTGCATCTTGGGACAGTTTACCAATTCTACCTTTTCTAATAATGGTCATTCCAAAGTATCATTTCCCAAGCAGAAACTCTTTGAGGTTTGATAGATGTACAAGTCGAAGAGTGTGTACATTAGGGAACACAACTTTTTTTGTAGTCTTCTCCTTGTTGTAGGACCTCTTCCACTAAATGCATTCTCCTACAACGAGATTTTCCAAATTGTGTAGCATTGAGAGTAATTGGGATGGTACAACTTGTAACGTATTGTTACATTCACGCAAAGATAGAAATCTTAGTTGACCAAAGGACACTATTGGAAGTTCATTTTGCCATATCTTTTTCAAGTTGCTAGTCTTTGAAGATCCAAATGCTTCAAGGCGAGAAGTAAAACCTGTCGATTTACAGTTATACTAGCACATGAATGTTCATAATTAAGACAAATACTATAAGCTTCAAGGAGAAAAAATGAACTAGAACTCCAGTTTTGCTTGATTAATATATAGGATAAGAAAAATCATCAATAGTAATCAAAAACTTTACCAGCTTGAACACTTCATACTTTCAACACTTGTCATGTGAGCCTTTTGCCAGTCATGTGTTGGGTTTGACAAACAGGGAAGTAAAACAAAACAATGATCCAAACAAAAGAAATAATAAATAGATAACTAGCTATTCCTAATACAAAAATTTCCTCCTAAATTGCCATAATTTGTTTTTGCATGCGTTAGTCTCAATTTATATAAAAAATGAAAAAGAGTATATGTCTTCAAGTTTAGGTCCAATCAGGTTCAAAACAATTTCTCACTACATTAATTTGCATTTACTGCAAGTAAGAAGAAGTGAAATGAGTATTTTTCACAGACAGGTGATGAGCGAAGCAGAGAAGAACTAGTGACCACAATTAGTATTGGTTACATGTCATATTTGCAATCCTAAAAAATGATCATCCAATGAAACTAGTAAATCAACATAGGTGTATGATAATTTCTCTACCAAGTTTTCCATTTGTATACTTGCATAGTTTAGAAAAATAACAAAAAAAGAGAGAACACGTACCTTTTCATTGAAAAATGGTTGGATGGTGACACTATAGTTGTCTTCTTGATCCATTTGTCCCTCCAACTCTACTTCGCTTACTTCTTTTGGCCTTTTTGTGCTTGAACCAACAAATATTTGCATGTTGGGACATTTTTTAATCGTCAAATATTTCAAATAGTGGAACTTTAAAGTACAATTCCCTCGGTAGAAGCTTTTGAGTTTGGGCAATTGAACAAGCTCAAGGTTATATAATTTAGGGAACACAATTGCATCAACGACCTCTCCATCTTCCGCTCTTTCGGTTGCAATTATCTCTTTCATCATGTCACATTCTATTATCTCCAGTTTCTGGAGTTGAATAAGAAGTTTCGATGAGGTAAAAGAGAAAAGATATCTCTTACAATTACATCCTCCGATAGTTAGTTCTTTGAGATTTTGGAAGCTAAAAGATTCAAGGGAGATCTTGTTCCACCATATATCCTTCAATCTTGGTAAACTCTTGAGCTCCAAATTCGTTATCCTTGGTAGTGTTATTGAAGTTGCATTATGTCCTTCACATAGTTCCTCCAACAAATCACAATTTGAAATAGATAGGCCTTCTAAATTTTGTATCAAATTGGATGGAAAAACTATGATTAGGTTTTCACAGTTGCTTATTGAAAGTTTTCTCAATCTCTTGAAGTTCTCGGCGGGAAGTAATTGTCCATGCCACAGCTTTTTCATGTTCTTGAGTCCATTAAGATACAACCTTTCCAACGCTGGAAATACAACCTGCACAATTACATCATAGTGTCACTTGAATCTTGAGCAATTAAGATAGATACAATAAATTTCAAGGATAAGAAATGGAATTCAAAACTCATTTTCACTTGATTATTATATAGGATAATAGTATTCATCAACCATAATCAAAAAAATTACCATCTGCCTTGTTAGCATTTTCACAGTTATATGGCGAGCTTGAGTAACAAGGACATACTACCACCCCGTGACCCAAAAAAAAGAAAGAAGAAGTAAAGAAATTGATATTACTAATAAAAATTTTCTATAATAAGAGTTATGAGCACTGGAGAAAAATACTGTAAACTTCAATTCTACAAGAAGTCTTTTTAGTAACATATTTTCCCGGGGGGAAAAGAAAGATAACGAGGAGAAGACATCGAATTTCAGAACTGAGACAAAATTGTTTTCATGGTCACATACCTTTCTGTTGAACAAAGATTCATATGCTTGAACATGAGGATTGCTATCTGAAGCCGAACTATTTGTTTTGCAGCAAAAACTCACGAGGTTCGGTAGATTAGTAAGCCTCAATTCTTCCAACTTGAGTAAGACAATTTCATCCTCTTGTGTCGCTGCTCCTTCTACATGACCTATGGGATCCTCCCAACAATTTATTAACTCAGGTAAGTTGTCAAGCCACAACTCACGTAGTTCAGAAAAGGATGTAGATGGGAGACGGCCATGACATAGCTGCCTCAAGTCTTCCATGTTTTGGAGAACTAATATCTCCACCACAGGAAGAACACGTAGCATCCTCTCCCTAGTGTCAACTAGATATTCAATCTTACCACATTCATTGACCCTCAGAAACTTCAGATTTGAAAATCCATTGATTCTAAAATCATTGAGAATAGTCTCCACATCCTCAAATTCCTCTAGGACCAATGCTTCTGCTCTTTTCAACAACATATTGACCCCATCGCATTCTTGAATAATACTTTGACATCTCGCAAGTTGCAAGACCCCTGAATTATTCTTTACAGCTGACAAAAGAAAACTGCTACCTATAGCAATTTTATATTCGATCAACTGATTCCCTGACAGTAAATCTTTTGGATACATCTCGACATCTGGTACTTCAATTTCTAAGATTCTTAAGTAAGAAAGATGTTTCAACTCGATAAGGCTTGCATTATTTCTTCCCATGTCTTGACCGTCAACACCCCAGTCCTTGAAACTGTTTCTCAGTTACAAGCATTCCAATCTGGTCAAGCTTTCTATGACACCAGCTGGAATTACTTTTAAATATGAACAATTTGTCAACTCTAAGAGCCTTAAACGAATGAGCTGTCCAATTTCCAGCGGTAATTCCACAATATTAGAGTTAAGAAAGCTGAGAATTTCTAGGTCCTTTAACTCTCCAATCACTGATATTTCTATAAACTTGCAATACTCTAAGCGTAATGTTCGAAGTTTCTGCAAACATCTAATAGATGGTAGCATTGATGGAATAGACATGGCAGACATGTATAGAGTTCTCAGGTTTTTCATCCCTTCGAAAAAATCATCTGAAATATTATTGGCTGAAAGACGGCCGTAATTGCACAACACCAAGATCTCAAGTTTTGGATAATCGGAGCTGTCAGGTAATTCCTGAATAGGATTGCCAAATAGTGAGATTGCCGTATAAAGATTGAGTGTCGGCCATTCTACCAACATGGAGTCTGCTCTTACCAAAAAAACATGCTCACCACTGGATGCTACCGATATAGCAAAATCTCTAACAACATCATGCATCCTAACATACTCTACTGATTCCCCATCCAATAACAAACAACTTGCTTTAAGGTTATCAACCATCGCTTTTGCTCTTCCTCTTGCATCCAAAAAACTATCACCATTTCCAAACAACCTTAAACCATCCCAACTCGGGCCAAATCCTCGATCGGAATATTACAGTCTTCCCCATATAGACAACACAATAAGAAAAAATACTTGAGTTGTTCACTTTCCAAAAAGTTATAACTCAACTCTAGCCTTGAGTAAACTTTTTCGTGCACACCTTTGATAGTTTGCGACTCAGAATTCTTTAATTGTTGAAGTGCATCAGTCCACACATCTAAAGTCTTACCCTTCAAAGCTGCTGCAACAGTGGCAATTGCAATTGGTAAGCCCGCGCACTCTTTAGCTATCTCGGACGCTATTGGATGCACATCTTGAGACTCAACAATATCACCTGCCTTTTTCTTGAATAAAGTCCATGCATCTGCCTCAGATAAGACATTGATGGGAAAACTTATCAGAACATTCATCTTTGCGCATACATCTTGATCTCGAGATGTCAACAAAATTTTGCATCCTTCATGAGCATTTTCGTTAGGAATTCCTATGGTCTCCAAATCAAGTGCGGCCCACAAATCATCCAGGATTACGAGTATTTTCCCCACTTTCTTTATTCTCTCGCATAAGCGACCTGCCCTACCAGAATCACTTTCAACATCAAATTTTAATCCCAATTTGTCTGCAATTTCATCTTGAATTTTCCTTGTGTTTGGTGTTTGGGACACCACTGCCATCACTACCTCATCAAAGAGGTTGTATTTCTCAGAAAGCTTTGCAACTTCTTTGATGAGGGTGGTCTTTCCAATCCCCCCCATCCCATTCACTCCAATGATGTTGATCTGATCAGCTTTCAGTGCTTCAATGATCTCCTCAAAAGTTTTTCTTCTGGATTTAAAATTTTCCATCTCTCTGGTAAATATGGACTCAAATCTCGGCGGAGGTGGAGGGTGAGAAACTCTGTCGAACTTGCCTTCGCATTTGAGTTTATCAACAGCCAAACTGTTTTGCTTGGCCTTCTTGCCTAGTTTGTAGCGTGACTTCAAGTCAGGGCACAACCCAATAAAGCACTTATTGTTTTCCACAACTTCATCACGTAAAAACTTGGTGGACTCTTGTGTGATTGTGTGCACGCTTGTAAGCCATTCATTAACTTCTGGTAGGATCACTTGGGAAGCCATAGTCTCCACACTAACCGTTCCTTGGATTCCATCTCGAACGAGCTCTAGATCCCTGACTCGAGTCCTGAGATTGTTGATGTTGCGACGGTAGTGAATTATATAACCAAGTTGACGCCCAATTTGTGCAACCAGGTGGTCTCCAACTCTTGTAGCAATAGAACTAAAAAATTCCCCAGCCACATCCATTCTATTTTTCTTTTTCTTTTTCTTTTACTTTTTGAGTTTTGATTTGTTTTCTTCCCTGAAAAACAGACCAAGAAAATATAGTTAAAACTTAGGGATTATATAACAACGAACAACGATAATAGAACAAATTCAAGGCAAGAGTCTGCACAACGTACCTCTCCAGATGATACTGAGAACAAAGATTTCTAGCAGTGAGTTGCCAACCAGAACAAAAATTTGAGGAGTATGAATTTTGCTACAAGCACAACTAGGTTACTAGAAACACTCCTGAACCCAAAAAAGAGAGAAATTTAGAAGAAGAACAGAGAAGCAAGGGTCAAACTATAATGATTCCACTGATAAATCACTTGGCTACAAGGACCAATCGCACATATGTGGTGTGCTCCATAAAGAGTAAATTACACTTTGTTCCCTAAATTATTACTCTTATTTCACTTTGTATCTTCAATTATAAAATTTATCACATTATACTTTAAAGTATCAATTTTATTTCATAGCACTCTAATAGATAACGACAAACTTAGAAATCTGTCAAATGAGGGAAGAAAATCCCAAAGAGCTTCTTGTTAACCGCCTAGTACCATTTTATTTGAACTCTTTTGCAATTAAATGGTTGTTGGTAGGGATGGTAGTGGACCAAAGCGGAGGCAGTGGATTTAGTCTCCGTTCTCGTACTCGTTTCAAAAATTCCGTCCATTCCCGGTTCATTTCCATTAACGGGTATAGTTTTCATCTCCATCTCCCGTCTACAAGTAAATTTGTATTCCCCACCTTTGCCCCATCCCCTGCCTACATCTTCGCCCCCACCCCCATCCACCTTACTTGTCTAAGCTCAAACCCAAGCCAACATAATATAAAATTTTAAATAATCCAACATAATTATGGAATATCATAACATAATTAAAAGTTTGTCATTTATAATATAATATAATATAATTAAAACTTTGTTTACGACATAATTCAACATAATATAATTAAAAATTATCTCCCTTGTAAATCCAATACAATATCAAGCAATACAACATAATATAATCTAACATAAAAAAATATAAAAACCCAAAAATCTACACTTTTACAAACCAAAACCATTAAAAAAATCAAAAAATAAAACAATTTTTAAAATAAAAAATCATTCAATAATATGTAGATTTGTATCCACAACAATATGTATATAATAATAATAATAATAATAATGGGTAAAGCGGGGGCGAGGCGAAGGCGTGGTGGGGGTAAGCGTTAGTCTATTCCCGTCTTCATCCCCGCACTGGTTTATATGGGTATTTTTGCATATGTCCATCATCCAATACGTATGGTTCATCATCAATCTAAATAAGCGCGAGTTTGAACGATTACTCATTTTTACCTGGTCTACTGCCATCCCTGGTTGTTGGAAAAAAAAAGAAGGTTGGGCAGAGGAAAAAAAATTAAAACTTAAGAAAAACAAAGTCATGGATATTTATTTTTCTTGATTTTTGGCATGCACATGTGCGATAGGTAGTTGCTAATTGACAGTGCAAACCACTCACATGTACATTTATCATTAAAAAATTAACAATCGTTATCTATTGAAGTGCTATGAAATAAAATATATACTTTAAGATGTAATGTAAGAAATTTTATAATTAAGGATACAAAGTAAAATAAAAGTAATAGTTTAAAGGAATAAAATATAATTTACCCATCCATAAATTACAGTATCACATGGATAGATCCTGCAAAGGTATCTGCAACAAATGCTACAAATAGTCAAAATCATTGAGGACGGGGTGGCTCAACAGTGTTATTTGATCACCGAAAAATAGCTTGGGCTTAGGCTCATTTTCAAAGAATGGTCCCAAATTTTTAGATATCATAAATAGTTTATGTAAAAAAATTAAATTCATAATATTTTAAGTCTTACAAAAAAGTTTTACTAAAAAATAAGTCTAATCAAAAAAAATTTAAGGCTTCACTTCAAGGAAGATCCCATAAATTATAGGTATGTAGTAATAGTCCAAACAAAAAATTTAAATTCAAATATGGTACAATTGGATGAATTTGAATTTTAAATTTTATGGTCAAATCTTATGAGCATGATTTAAGGGTAGAATTAAAGGGTAAAAAATCTGAGCGTTTTTAATTAGGAAAAAGAATTAACATTTAATACTATTGAAACATTATATAAAGGGCATTTTAGAGTTTTTAAAATATTATAGACTTAATTACTTATTAATAAGATAAAAAATATACTTATCATCAAATAAGTTTTTTTGACGGACTAAAGTTATTATAAGTCTTTTAAGGAGAACTCAATCCTAATTTTTTATTTCAACTTAAGTAGATTGAGCCTAATAATTTAATCGTGAAATTAAAGTGTCCTAAAATTTATTTTTTTAAATAAAAAAAAAAAACTAACTGTAAAACTAAAGCTACTAAAAAATCTAATTTTAATCCCCCCAAAAAAATCAAGTTTAAACTTACCATCATAATTTTTCAATCATTTTTTCTTTCTCTTACCATTAAGTTCAAATATGGTAACAAATACTTGAATATAAAATTTTAATTAATATTTTTGTATTTAAATAAATTAAAAATTAAATTTATTATTCATATTAAAAATAAAAGACCTAATTTATGGTCCCAAAATGTCTCAAGTCACCCCTGATTGAGAAAAGTATTGTTTCGATTTTTTTTCTTTTCTTCTTGTTTGATTTTTGTAAAATTATTTTTAACAGGAAGCTTCTTAGAAAAGGTCACTTTCGAATTTTGATTCATCCGTATAAAAGTAAATCTCTTGTAATCACCCATAAATTACAAATATCAGTTAAATCTGATAGATACCGATAAAGATCGAATTCCTAATATCTAGGTCTACGATTCATTTAAATTTAATCTCACGCGATTGAATTACTTGTAATAATTTTTTGGGGTTGCCACAACGTTAAAGAGTAAGAAAGAAGCAATCCTTGCTTTCCTCGGAACATAGTAAGGAGTGCTTGGCCTGACCAAAAAATTAAAAAGGAATGCTTGATTTTTATTTTTAGTAATGCTATTGGTATCTATGATTTAATGATGTAATTTCATTTTAATCGTTATATCAATACCAAATTTTAATATTTAATAGAACCCGTGATCAATAACATTATTATTAGGTCAAATCATTACTTTTATTTTTTATATGATTACACTAGCTTTTCTGGCTCAGGAGAGTATTGAAATAAACTATCCCACTAATACAATAGCATAAAATAATGTGCTTCTTTGTACAAGTCAACTGTCAACAATAGTTTTAGAATATTGTTAAATAGACTTAAAAATTAAATTTGATAATCTCAATCATTGATTAGATATTGAATTTCAATAAATACTGGGACCCACAGTAAAATTAATAGTTAAGATTATCAAATCTAATTTTTAATTTATTTTTTAAGTTCACGTAATATTACTCATAATTTTAATTTATTGACAGTTGAGCGTTTTTAAATCATTCTCGAGACTACAAATTTATCATCACGTTAAACTTTTTTTTAAGAGTATCCTACAGCACAACTTACATTACATAGGGCAAACGCCGGAGCGTGTGTGAGAACAGTGGTGTCAAAGCATCAACATTTAAAAAAAATTGAGAGGGAAAGCGTCATAACATATGTATATAGATACACATTCACTCAAAAAAATTTAATATAAATAAAATATAAAAAGTTAAAATTTCATGCACAACTATAAGACAAACTATTTAATTTTTAAATATTTGATGATTATTAAGGCACAAAATGACAATTATAATTTATAAATATTATTCTAATTTGATATGTATCCTTAGGTTTTGATCGGTACTTCCGAAATAAAAAATTGAGCAGTAATAAGAAACATATAAATAAAAAGAGTGCGAATTAGGTGAATTCAAAATAAAAAAATTGAATTCACAAATTTTGTAAAATAAGAGAGCTAATTAGCGTGTGCGGCACGAGAGTAGTAGGAGTTTAAAAGAATTACGTAACTAAGACCACAACTCAATTAGTGGCCCTGTTGCCTACAAACACGGATAACAATGAACCAGAGAAAAACAGGATTAATACAAAGTCTAACACTAACACCTCTCTCTCTCTCTCTCTTTCTCCTATCTTCAGTGACAATGAGTATTATAATATATGGAAACTTCTCTAGAATTATGTAGTCGATCTCATTTCTCTTATGTGACCAAGAGTCGATCGACCTCGTTTCTCTTCTATGACCATTAATTCACCAATTTTCTTTTCACGATCTTTCAGAAGTAATAGTAGCTCGTGGTTTAGATATGTCTGTGATGCATCAACTCAAGCTAATTGAAAGGAAATAATTTTTTTTTGTGATCTAAGGGCATAAATAGATTTTTAATTGGTGTCCTGTTTCTTGGTTGAAATTTAATAGGGTTGCTTCTGATATAAGTAGTACTAATTTACACCTAGGTAAACTAATTAACTCAAACTTTTAAGTCCAACCTTGTGCTTTAGAAGCCAAGTTAGATTAGGGCCCATGTGCGATTGAGGTGGGCATTGTGCAATTTTTTTAACAACATTTTCTTTTAAATTTCTTGCAGCAAAGATCTAATGACAAAAGATAATACTAACTGCAAACTGGCATGCTATGAATTGCTGATATTTTTTGATTTATCATTTTATACTACCCACGATGCTGATTAACTTAGTTATAGCTAGACAAGTCCCCAGTCAAAGTATCGTGTCAGATTCGTCCTGAGTCATTACGGATTTATGTCGAACACTAGTTACACCTAAGTCAACTTATTTAAATAATTGTATCGTATCGAGTTACGAGTTGACCTGTTTATTTTCATATCATATTCGTGTTAGAGTTAATCAAGTTCGTGTTATAAAATTCGTGTTGAGTTCGAGTCGTGTCATTGTGTTGAGTTAAAAAATTCACCCTTAGTTAGGATTGAAAAAATAGTTTTTTAATTTAAAATTTTATTTTTTTTATTTTTTTTTATTTTTTTATATATATATATATATTCATATTTTATCATTATATTTTTATATGAAATTAATGTATACATAATATCTATATAATAAAGTAACTTATAATTCAAATCTCAAAAGATAAATAAAAAGACTTTTACTATTTGAGGTTAAAATCGCTTTAAATTTTACTTTAAAGTTAATCTAACGGCTAATATTAATACCTTAAATTTAATAGGAAAAATAGGGTCCTAAGGGTGTTTTGAGTGACTTTTTAAAAGTAATTATAAGAATTATTTTTCATAAATATTTTTAAAAAAATAGTGTTTAAAACCGTCTCACCACTACCTCTATCACTACCACCGCCACTATCTTTACCACCGTCGTCGCCGCTACTGCCGTTGCCTCCATCACCACTGCCACTGCCCCTACCACCACCACCACCACCGTCGCCGCTGCCACCACAGTCATTGTCACTCGCCACAAGTATCACCGTCTCTTACCACCACTACTATCGTCATTACCTCTCACTCCCACTACAACCGATACTTAAATTTATTTATCTCTTATCTATATTTGTGATTTGATTTTGAAGATAAATACAAATATTTTTATTGTTTACTATTTTTTATTACTTTGTGTCTTCCGGCACAGACAATAACTAGTATGTATATATAACAAGACATATAAACAAATAAGATACATTTCAACACAAATAATTAATTTTTCATCCACTTTTCTTGCGATTTTGGTGGGATTGATTTGGTGAGTTGGAAGAAAAGTTAATTCATCCACTTTTTTATCCTTCCTATTTTTCTTACTTATTAAACATAATGTTTTATTTATCCCTCCAACTTTTCATCCTTCCATTTTTTCATCATACCAAACGGAGCATAATTATTTTCTTGCGCATTTGACTGATTGAGTTTCTGTTTTCCATGCATGGGCTTGGTTTCACCATTTGTTTGATTTTTCAAGTTTGCATTTGTATGCTATTAATAAATTGGTTGTTCATTGTAGTGATTTTTCAATTGGTGTAAGCATTTTTTTTTTAATTTGGTTTTTTTGTAATGGGTTAGGATATTACTTAATGAATTTCTTGTTTAGCAATGAAAGGGGAAGAAGTGAGAAATAATATAGCAACTCCTGAACCTTTTGCAACACCGGTTGAAAGTAACCAAATTTTAATATCTACCAATGAAGATCAATCTACAAACTCAACTCCATTGACTCTTGGTCAAACAGATAGGCATAAATCTATTGTATGAGATCATTTCAAGAGGAAAATAATTGATGGTAATGTTAAGGTTGAGTGCAATGATTGTGGGAAGTTGTTTATCGGTGGTGCTAAAATGAAACTAACCACTTGCATGACCACATTAAATGTTGTTTGAGGATATTTAAAAAATTGGGACAATGTTTGTTCGTATCACACCAAATAAAGATGGATACCGAAAAAATCATGGAGAATTGACTATTTGTTCAAGATGTTGTTGGGAGGAGAGATCTTACTAATATGTTTATATTGCATGAATATCCTATTAGTATGGATGATCATCATGAGTTTCAAAAATATTATCACGCTCTTCAACCCTTGTTCAAAATGAAATCCCACAACACTCTTAGAAAAGATATGCTTCAAATTTACAAAGCCAGAAAAGATAAGACAATAAAGTTGTTTGAAAAAAACAAAAATAGAGTTGCTATTACTATGAACATGTGGTCCTCTAGCAATCAAAGGAAGGTATACATGACAATCACCACACACTTTATTGATAATTCTTGGACCTTGCAAAGTCAAATCATAAGGTACTAAATATCACGTGTCAATGTTCATTAACATGTCTATTTATTTTAAATATTTAATGATCTTTCGTATTGTATTATATTTAGATTTTTTTTTGTGTGCCTTATCCACATACCAAGGAAGTCCTTGTAGAGTGTTTGATGGATTTCTTCTTCGAACGGAACCTTGATAGGAAGTTGATAAGTTTGATCATGGATAATTGTACCACTAATGATACAATTATGAATATTATTGGATAAACTTCCATTTTGATCGCTAATATTATATGGTCAATTGTTTCATATGCGTTGTTGTGCACACATTCTCAACTTTATAGTCCAAGATGGTTTATAGGTGATTGGAAATGGAATTAAAAGAATCTGTGATAGTGTTGCTAATTGGACAACATCTTCCAAATTAGTGCAAAAATCTGACGAGACAACCTATTAGATACATATTCCAAGTAACAAGAAACTTGCTCTAAATGTTAAGGCTTGGTGGAACTCTACTTTTCTCATTCTTCAAACTAATTTGATTTACAAAGACGTGTTTGCTTGCTTGAAATATTGAGATTCTCAATACAAGATTTGTTTGACTGAAGATGATTGGGAGGTGACAAGAGATTTGTGAAAATTTGGAATTGTTTCACAGTGCAACAAAATTATTTTCAGGAACAAAGTATCTTACTGTCGTTGGTTACTTTCCAACTATTTGTGGGATAAGGATAGAAATATATAAGTGGCTTCAAAGTTTCAAAGATGTGATAAAAGATATGACTTTGAATATGTGGAAAAAGTTTTACAAATATTGGAGTGTGATTCATGGTATTATGGGAGTAGCCACTATTTTAAATCCACAATTTAAGTGGGAATCTTGGAGTATATCTATGACAAAATATATGGAGATGTGGAAACTTCAAATGAAGTTGTTAGATCACATTTTGTAATTGACTAATTTCATGGAATCCATTGTAGATCTCAACTTATCCATAGTCATGATGCTAAAGATTGAAGATCCAAAAACGTCATTGAAAGGAGGAGATTAAGCTTCATAACTATATCATTTACACTCTAGATGCACCTTCAAGCTTAGGACAAAGGTAATGACCTAAACACCTAAGATAAACCCTTAATTATCTAACTTATGAGGATTAGGGTTAAATGGAATTGGAAGCAATCCATGGCTCTTAGGTGATTTTCAAAAAAAAAAAAAATTAAAATCATTGTGTTTTTGAAAACGTAGATTGAGTCATTACCAGATTTCTTTTGAGCACCACTTTTTAGTTCTGAAAAGGACAAGTTTTTTTCTTGGTTTTAGGGTTAAAAAACTAGTAAGAATCAATCTATGCTCGTGCTAACCTTCACTATAATGGTCTCTTTATGATTTAGGGGAGTTGACAGAGAAAATGTCATGGAGGAGAACAGGGCTCGCTCTATGAGCTTGGTTGAGCGGTCTTCTCTCTTAATCAAGATTGAAACTTTTTTTCATTGTCGAAACCACTGCCCTATAACCGTCCTCCCACTGATAGGGTGGTCGTTCGCAAATATGAGTTTTCTTGTTGACCAAAATTATCCTTATTTTGGACCTATAAATAGGAAGTGTCTTTCCCACAACTAGGGTAAGTCTTTTGTGAGATTTTCGAGGGAAAAATTATATCTGCTATCTAGTGAGCTTCCACCATAATCCTAAATCTCTAAGACCCAAGGCTACCACTAGAAATTTTTCCCAACCTCACAACTTGGTGTTGAAGATCTTGATGGTTGAACCAAACCCATTGGTGTGTGCATACTGGAGATCGTTGGCATGCTCATGATTGCTCGATGCATAGAGGATCTTTTGCGGAGGCGAATCCAAGTGAAGCTACACAAGACGTTAAAGGAGGACCTTTGATGGACAGATCTATTGTAGGAAATAAGTATCTAACCATGGTATTGGTTGAGATATAAGATTCAAGTACTTGTAGATTGACTTTCAAAGTAGTAGATTAGGCTTTGGTGAATCCCAAGTGGTTCAGTTTTTTCCGAAGAGGATTTTTCTCGTTAACAAATCACTTTTGTTAATATTGTTTATTTACATATACATTTGTGACTATTTGCACACACACAAACTATGTGTTTGATATTTTTAAGGTTTGAATAGCATACTCATCCATAGTTATATTTGGGTTTTAGATTCCCGTGAGATTAAGTGATTAGAGCGAACTAATTAATTGAAAATGAATTAACTTTAATTCTCATGGGTGTAAGAGATCGTGGTTGAATTTGTGTGAGAAGACATAATTGTGGTTGAACTAGATTTTAATTAGTAATCAATTGAACTTAAAATTGAAAAATTAATTCACCATCCTCTAGGTTATGTCTTACACTCCACGTGTATAATCGTGAGGAAAGATCCACATCGGGTTTCCCCTCCCGCAATAACAGAAGTGATGAGGATTAAGGAGTTTTGCTTGAAATTGTAGGCGAATATGAAGCTAGACAAGGAAGTAATTATGAACCACAACCTTCTCCTCCTCCTCTTCAATCAAATATTGGTTCTAAATGTCCAATAATTGATGATCTCTATTATTTTAAATTTATACAAACAAAAGACATAATAAAAGTGCTTGGGAGGTCTGAATTGGATCGTTACTTAGAAGATGGTATGATGTCAAGAACTTCGAATTTTGATATACTATCGTTTTGGAAGTCAAGTGGTTATAAGGATCATCTGCTTCAAATGATTGCTAAAAATCTTTTTACTATTTTTGTTTCTGCTGTTGTCTTAGAATCTATTTTTAGCACAAATGGGAGGGTGATCAGTCCTTATCGTAGTAGATTTCTTCCAATTATAGTAGAGGCTTTAATGTACTCTCAAAATTGGTTATAAGTTGAAGAACGAGGTAATGAAATAATATTTGCATGGGCATCGTTAATTTTTTTTTGGGGGGTTAAGGTATGGCTACTACATTATTTTTCCTCATAGGTTCATCTACCTCGACAAACCCGTAGAGCTACACATTATTGGAGGATTTTGATATGGGTGATGAGATATAGCTTTTTAGTCAAAAATTTTCCTTTGGATGAATCTGATAGATTTTTTTCTTTTAATGTTGTGGGAAAGTGATGTTGAAGAAGTAGATAGTATCACCACCAATAGAATATAGAGATGATTGAGTTGATTATTTTCCAATTTCAATCAATCAATTTTATTAGTAAATACAAAATATTTTTTTATGCAATTATTATATTTTTTATGTTTTATTTTTTTGATTAAATTATAGGTGTGAAGCTAGATGGCAGACACGTTTCTACTTTATATGAATATGTATTAAATTTGGATCTTTATTGCTCCTGTTTTGTTATTATTTAGAATGTTGTTATGAATTATGTTGGATTATGTTCCAAGCCCAGTAACAAACAAATTTTTAGTATTGATCCCAAAAATATTGTACATTTTATTAATCATGTCGTGATGTTGTATGTTCAATATCTACCCATGAATACCTCATTAGGATAGTCTGTGTGATAATAGGTTTGAAGGTTTTGAAATTTTGAGTCATGAACTTTTGTTAATTTATTTCTTTATTTTTTTGATCATATCATGTGATACAATCATATCATGAGACCTTAAAATCTAATCGTTTCGAATTATAATTTGATAAGTGGTCAACACGCATCCTTGTTAGAATCTCCGCTTTATGTTTTATCGAATGTTTTATATCGGAAATAAGTTTGGTGGTACTAAGTGGTACGTAGTGTGTTGTCGAGATGAACCATTTATAAAGTCAAGTTTATTTGAAAACCTCAATACTTGGTTCATCTCAACAAGACGCTATGTACCACTTGATACATTTCATTCTAAAACGCCTCGAGATGAATCAAGTATGACGTCAACTTTATTTTCGAAACTCAATAGTGCCTGACACATGGTATATACCAATAATACTATGTACCACTTGGTTCATCCATTCTCAATTAAGTTTTGTTGGATTTAGGAAACATATTGTTGAAATATATAATTTTATTAAGTGCTTCCGGGAGTGATGGTTGGGTGTTCTATTATTTTTTTGGCCCTTTCATTCCATATATTGTTTTCTAAATTGATAGATGATTGGATTGAATGAAGAATTAAACAATGCTAGTTTTGAAGTATTTTTGTAATTGATTTGAAAATGAAAAGATTTTATTGATTAGGCAATGAAGTTTTAATGTTCTGTATTGGTACAAATCGATGATAATTTTGTTCATGAACTGAACTGAAGGGGTCGCCTTCGAGGCATGATAGAATGTGTTAGAGCTTAAGGACAATGACCCGTGGGCTCAAGTGAGATTGATATTAAGAGTATTAGACAACATTGAACACGGTGCGCAAACAAAGGGATTTCGAACACACAGGAACAATTTGGATATGACAAATTTCGAAAAGTAAATTTAGTTTTTAGGTGGGGAGAATGTAATATGTTGTACAACATAGTCGAATAAATTGAAAAATATTTAATTAACTATTTTAATCACTAAATTGTAGTGTAATTGGAAAAATAAAACGAGGCTATAAATTAGTTTACGTATATGAATTAGTGATTACTTGTGACACCAAATTCTTTTGACCAAAGAGATGAAATGTGTGCTATAAAAATGGTATTGTTGATTCATAGCTACTTTTCTGTGAGACTTCACACTATATTTAAATTATGGAGAATAGTACTTAAGTGTACTTCAAAAATGATTAAAATTATGATAAAAGTTTTGAATTGTTGTTAAAAGAATTGTTGCAAGGCTTGAGTATTATGTGCATTGGCTTTCAAGTCAAAGCTCATTTTGGTGGCATGTAATCTTAAGAAGAGAAATTAGGTAAATTTTTATGTCGAAAAAACATTGACATTGAATCCAGGAGATTGAGAAATATTGGGATAAACATTCGGCTAATATAGCGGTCCAGCGGAGTAAATTTGATAATCTCGGTGTTTACGGTATAAATTTGCTTGGGTTTTGAGATAACACATCAAAATAAATATTTTTTTGTTAAAAAGAACATTAGAAATGAATCCGGCACGTTGAAAAACCTTGGGGGTCAATTAGAAATGTTTAGGGCAAAACTATAATTTTGGACAAACCCACATTTTGGCATAGGGAATAGTAACCGTCTAATGGGATTTTCTCAGTATAAACCCCTATTTTCACTCTATTTCTCCCATTTTTCTCACACATCTCACCCATTTAACTCCTAAAACACCTAGAACTAAATAGAGAAAGAAAGAGGAGGAGAGATGAAGGTCAAGAAAGCTTAGGGATCCTTGGGTGTCTTGAAGATTTAGAGACCTAGCTAGGTTTCTTGGATTCAATGGTAGAGTTTTATTTTCCCTTTTCGTGTAATCATGCATGTTGTGTATATTTTGCTTCTATATGTGATGGAGAAGGTGACAACATGCTTATAATGTTTGTAAAAGGCAAGGTAAATATGCTTCTAAGACTCAAGTTTAATTCGGCGCATGTTATAGTTGTGTGATGCAATTCCAACTCTAGGTATGATGCCTAAGGAATCCTAAGAATGATTCCTAATCAAATTTACTATTCATGTCACCGTTTACAGTTTTTGTTATCGTTCACGGGTAGTATTCATAGCCCATTATGAGTCCGAATTTAAGTTTGCTAAGCTGTCCTGATCAATAAGGTAGATTTATGACATATGTGCTACAAATCTTGGGTATTTGTGATTATGTCTAAAACTTATGAAATCTCATGCATCACATGAATTTAAGTTAGATTTATGTTCAACAACTCTGTTAATCGATCGACAAGGTGCACAACGTTTGAGGTGGTCTACGAATTTCAACCCCACATCCCCTAGATCTCAATTTGTTACCTTTGCCTACTCGATCTAGTGAAGCTGTGCTAGATTTCTCTAGCTATATGAGGGACGTTTATGAAGAAGTGAAGCGACACCTTTCTCTTAATATAGAAGCATATGCAAACTGTGCAAATACAAGGTGCGTGGATAGGCAATTCGAAGTTAGCGTCATGGTTCTTATTTGGTTAAGACCGAAACGTTGTTCCCCCAATAGTTTTACCAAGCTACATGCGCGATGTGCGAGCCCTTTTAGAGTCACCAAGGAGTTGGGTCCAAATGCATATGTCATTGACTTGCCCTCTGACTATACTAGAATGATGCAAAACATCTTGGATCAACCTCAAGTCGACAGCCAAGAGGGGAAACAAAGCACAGAATCTCTCTGCAACAGGAATCTCTCCAAAATTCAAAAATGATCAAAAGATGGCAATTGCCTCCTTCCTTCTCATTTAGTTTCTATATAACCATTACAATGAATGCTACAATTTAGGAAAGAAATAACAATCAAATAACAAGATTTTAAATAAGGAAACAATAATAGCAACCATCACATTTTCCTCCTATTTACCCTATACTTATCAGTGGATCACCATGATTTAAGGAACCACTTCTTGATTTGCATCAAGTAAAGGAGTGGAGATGAATGCAAATCATGATTCCTCCTCATCGACTATCAATCAACAACTAGTGCTCGCACAAGTCTCTCCATCACAAGACCCAATTCAAGAAGACTCATGATTGTTTGATTTTGATAAAGGGGATAAATTAGAGGTTAGAGAGTTTCATGGGGACAATAATCCCAAGATATTCCATGATTGGTTGCATATCATTGAAAGCTTCTTTAGATGACATCGTTTGACCAATGAGAGGAATGTATTCTTTGTAGAATCAAAATTGAAGGGTACAACAAGACTCTGGTGGGTAAAGTACCAACAAATTCACTTTGATAGATCATGAGATGATATGAAGACTGCTAGGACTTGTTAGTTTGTGCTTGCTAATTATAAGTAATGAGCTCATCTACAGTTCACACACATGAAAGTTCTAAAGCTTGGCCATCCGATCAAAGTTCCCATGGATTGAGGATGTGATGATTGTCATGTATAGGCAAGGACTTAATTCTCATATTTTTATGGGTTTATTTACAAGTAGACTTTACATCATGGCAGATGCAGTTTAGGTTGCCTATCAAATGGAAGATGAGTTGAAAAAAAGATATTGTATAAGATATTCTATGGGACCTCCAACCTGGATCGAGAGAACTGTCGTAGATACAAGTCAACGTAAATTCACCAATAAACTCCAAGAGAATACTTTTACTTCAAACAAACCATCTCAAGCTAGCACTAATTCTTCTCAAGGGAGTGCTAATTCTTCTCAAGGGAATACTAATTCTGAGACAAGGTGTTTTAATTGTCATGGTTTTTGTCATCTCTTTTTTCAATGCCCTTCAAGATCTGTTGCTATAGTTGAAAAGAAAAAATCTAAGGTGCATAATGATTCTGATGAGCCAGAATTTGAAATAGAGTTACAAAGATCTTAGAACCTCTTGATATGGGTGAGGTTAATTTTGATGAATTGGGTGATGATCATTTTGTGGGTGTTATCTACCTCTAATTATTGCTAATAAATAAGTTACTAATGGTGAGTTTATTTATCAAGGAAAAATCTTTTAGCAAGAGTTAGTTGTAAAAGACAGATATGCCCGTTAGTGATTGACACGAGAAGTTGCACAAATGTGATATCAGAAGAGGTTGTGAAGAAATTGAACTTGAAAGTTGAATCACATCCAGAACCATATCATGTGGCATGGATTACTAATACAAAGCTGAAAATTGATAAGAGATGTCTAGTTGCATTCATCATTGAAAGCCTTAAGGAGACCATCATGCGTGATGTGTTAAAGTTGAGGTAGTTTTAAACCGCAAAAATATACCGAAATTAGGTAGATATTTATCCAAATTTTTTTATTGCATTACTAGATATCTAAACTGATCAAAACAGATAAAATAAATGTAAAGGAAAGGCGCTAAGAGTCGAAGAGATCAAAAAGAGAGTTTGCAGGGCATACCTCTCTCTGCTATCTTTTGCGTAAATGAAACTGGGTTTGAAATACTTCGGATCTCCGGACTCAACTGAATGCCACCAAGAATCAAAATGAGAGAAGCAAGATTAAGCAATAGAACTTGGTTTGATACAAGCAGTCCACAAGCACAAGTGAGTCAATATAAAGAAGAAGAAGAAGAGAAGGGGAAAGATTTGAGTTAATTACCTATTTAGCCCTTGAATTATATAATTTGTGTCAATCAAAATCCGGGAATTATATTTTATATCAGTTTAACCTCTGAAATATGCAACCTGACCTAATTGTAACCCTTCCGCGGAAATTTCAGTGATCACACATGGGACAAGGTGCGAAGATGGTGGCGGTGCATTTTTGCCTTTAGAAATAAGTAATTCTATCGGTACTTAAAAAATTGATATAATTTGTTGATAGCAATACAAATACACTATGGTGTCGCTTTGCAAAGCATTTTTTTTTTTAATACATGGGTTGACTTAATAGAGTTAAAATGTTAAGATTTAAATAAATTATTGTGATTAATGCGTTACTATGATTAAAAAGTCACAATTTTTATGAGTTACTATAGTTAAAAAAGTAAAATTTAAATAATAATTTAAGCCATCGGATTTACACGATTTTTTAAGTCAATAATTTACTTGTAATAATTTAATTCAAATTACTTGTAATAAATATCGGTTCATATCTGACTAATCAAATTTGTGAGGGACCAATTGGCCTTCAAGTAGCTTCATCAACACTTTTCAAAGGCAAAGACCAGAGATGGCATAAACTTTTGTTAACCAAATAATCTTAGCTGTATGTTAGGTTAAGAAAGATATATTGTATTACCTATTGGAGCAGTTTTATATTGTATTTGAGTTGATCAAGTCGGCAACCCCACACACCAACTCCACATATGACAACAGCAGGAAGAATCATCCAAAAACAAACAATGTTATTCTAAGGGCGGCCCAACCTAATTTGGGGTCCTAGGCAAAAATGTCGTAGGAGGTCTTATAAATATTTATTGAGTAACAATAATAATATTAAATATTTATTAAAATATGTTTATTTACAAATTATTTGTTTTGTCTTTTAAGATATAACATACTAATTCAAATTTTACAAATAAAAATTATGTTAATCAAAGTTTAAATACGGAGATCAAATACAGTGATACATACTATTTGTTTAAAATAAAAAGAGAAACAAAATTGAAAATTAGGTTGACTAGTAAATATTTTTTTTTCTAAATGTATATAAAAATAGGAATTTATACAAGTTGAGTAACTCTAAAATAAATGAGATATTGTTAGATATCATATAGAAAAGAGTTATTTTTAAATAAAAAATTTTAGTAAGACAACTATGGTTAATTAATTTGAGATTACTAGTGCACTCCGGTTACTCACTTTATTTTATAATCATCTTGTGCATCGTAAACAAAATTATTAAAAAATGACTTCAAATTTAACTTATACAAGTGTAAAATTATTATTCGTGTCTATTATACGATAAATAATTGATTTTAATAATAAGAATGCAAAGTAATAATACATATAATATAAATATCGAGTGAGATAAAAAAAATAAGTTAAACTTTAGGGCCCTAAATTTTTTTGAAAGAGGATCTTAAAATTTTACAATAATGTTAGTTGCACTTAATTTGAGAACCAAGTAGATCAGATAAATAGTGGATTTTGTTTAAACCTAGCACTCACTATTAATTCAATGATTAAAATATATTGAGTATTTAAATTATATTCTAAATTTTAATTATATATCATTATTTATTTTATTTTGGGGCCCCAAATTTTTCTTCTAATTTGGGGGCCCTAAGCAATGGCCTAAGTGGCCTAAAGGTTGGGTCAGCGCTGATGTTATTGGAACTTAATTTATTGATTTAACATTTGACTTAATTTATTATAACCATTGGATTGATTGCGAATTCTATCAAATATTGAAACTTAGTGATAATTTCATAATTATAATAAAATCACAACATTTGATCACTACATTAAGTCTAAATAAAATTACTCTATTCAGAACAAGACACCGAAACAACCCAACCTCCTCCATTTTGGCACATTTTTTGTTAACCAAAACCTATATATATATATTTTTATTTTTTATTTTTTTTCTATAATAGCTCATCCTATTGGATAAAGTATGAATGTAAAAACTAGTTTCTTTCTCCAGTTTTCTGCTTTCTCACTCTACCCACCGATGCAAGCTGTCGGATGGTTTTGATTTCTTTATAATGTAAGTTCAACTATTGCGCTATGTTCGTATAATAATACAAATGCAAGTTGTGGGTCACTCTTCACCAACTGTTGCAAGCACAATTTTACTGACTATTGATCATCTTTATTCAAAGTTGATGACTTTTTTTTTTATTACGTATCATTAGTCTGTCTACTTATTTAATAGAAATGGACATCTGACAATAATTTATATCTATACTAATCTAAAATATCAGCTAATCTAAAAACTTTAGATTTCCATTTTTACCCATTTTCGAATTATTTTTTCTTAATCCTAGAGTTGTTTATTAGGTCATTACACCAAATGCGAAGCCCTTTCATCTCTCCTACTCCCCTTTCATCTCTCATTTTTTCTGCTGAAGACTTGCCGGTGCATAACCTCCCAATTGGTGTTCGCCGCCGTACAGAGAGGAATGTTGTTCGAACTTAATTTATTAACCTAATTTACAGACTTAATTCACTATGACATTTGAATTGATTAATTGTGGGGCCCATCAAACATTAAAACTTGGTGTTGATCAAATAGTTTCAATGAAGCCACATCATTAAGTCAGACTTTTATGTCCAAATAATATTAGTGTTTCATTAATACAAGGATAAAACTGTGCTGAATAAATTTTTTACCAAATCTTACATCTCAAGTGATATGTTAAAATCTCATTAATTGAATATTTGATGGAGTTAATAGAGCCTACTAATCCAACCACTTGCATTGATTTGGGATACAAAATTTAAGCAACAATTTGGTCAGCATAGCATTGCTCTTAATACTATTCACGTCCATCTTTTCATGGTCTTCCCTTGAATATCATGTCATCATTGATGACATGGTATCACCAATCAATAATAAAACCCTAAATGAGAAAGGTAAACCTCACTTGAGTTTATATGGCAGGAGGGCATAAAGTTATTTACTTATATGACAGGTTAGTTATCGATTTTTGTGGGGTCTGTGTGCTTATTTGTTTTAGTATTATTAGTTGGTGATACCACATCACCTTACCACGTGATATCACCTTACCACGTAATATCACCGTTATAATGAATATTTTCTCCTCTTATGGGTAACCCTCTTCCTCTTTCCCTCTCCCACGTCTCTCCCTCTCCCGGTAGTTATTCCAATAATCGTAGGGCTCTCCATTGTCTTGTCTCTTCAACTGTCCTGACCTCTCAAATTTCTCTACTTCTCTCTATACATTTGCCAACAGGTGTGAAGCTTGGGTCTCTGTCTTTGAAAATTTTCTCTAATTGTTGGAACATCAAGGATCACACGTTGTTCATTATTTCCTTTCATGTTGTGGATTTTTTTTTTTTTTTGTGATTTTTCATATACGTGATATGACAATTGATTTTTAATTTGTTTCTTTGTTCTACTGCTCTTTTTTTCTGATTATTTGTTATGTTAGAGTCTAAAAGACTTTCATTTCAAATTTACTCTTACTATTCTCACCCAAATCCATTGTCCTACAAATTCGTGTCCATGTTTTTTATTTTGTCACATATGATATTTTATTTGTATCTTTCTCACTGATTTTTTTTGTAACGTTGTTTTTGCAGCTTTGTGATTATGTAGCAATTAGCGGGGTGTATGGTGGAGCACTACAAGAGAAATTCCTAATTCAGCGAAGACATGAATGGAAAATGAATACAATGCAGCTTCAACATCACACATAGGATTAATTTAGTATTATTATGACTACTCCCTTACCTTTGTTTTCCTTGTACTTTTTTTCTCCATAGAAAAAATAAAATAAAATAAAATCGGTTAGAGTTACATATGTTTGTGTAAGCAATACATTTGGACTCAAAGTGTGCTGGTATCTATGAACATTGAAAAGTAATGTATTGGATGTCAATTGAGTGACTTTTTCCGCATAATATCATTCTCTAAAATACCCAAAATTAATGCTCGCAATAGACTCATGGCCACGGGGGAGCAAGAATCCAATATCAGAGGGGACAAAATCTTAAAGAAAAAATTTTGAATTTCAAATATGAATATTCAAGACTAAATAATTAAATGAAAATTAAAAATGATACCATTTAACCTCAACAAAATATGGACAGGTACAAAATAGTATTTATTTTGTATAATTCAATTCAATCATATTACGGTAAGACATAACGTTCTTTTAAATCTAAAAAATTATCGATACTTGAATAATTGTACGTTAAATTTCTTGTCAATCCATCATTTATTATATAAGCTCAGTTGATGTGACGCCCTAGATTCCCAGGAGGGGCTAATACCCGATTAAGTCTAATTAATTAATCCAAGTCCTTGATCTTAACGGACCAATTCCAACAGAAATTCGACAGAGTCTCGTTTGTACGAAAAACTATACCCAATACACAACTTGTATTCTAATTAACACAATGACCATTCAAAGGTCTAATACCAATGTTTCAGCAATTAAACATTAACCAACAAATCTCAATGTGCCTTCAATGGCAGTAGTATGATGATGTCATTAAGTCATCTTCTTTGACGAAGAGGGAATGAGGGAGAGAGAGAGAGATTTGATCGACGAGAGAAGATAAGAGTAAATGTGCAGTTTTGTCATAATAAATTTTTTGTGATATTATTTTGGACCTAATAACTTAAATCTTTTAAGTGATTGGCCTTTATGCCTTAAAAAATTGTTCTTGGATTTATTGAATTAAAAGGTATCGATTATGTACTTTTTAATAATTTTTATTTTTTTAATAATTAGTTGGTGCACAAGTGTGTTGCACTGGATCGTTTGATTGTTTGAATATGAAAGATTAGATTATTGCAATAATTATATAATGATATTTTTGGTGCATGAAATAACAATATTTTTTAGTGTGCCCAACAACAAATGATATTTTCACTAAATATGTTTCAAGGCAATATGTGACGCCCCTAAACCGAGGGTCCCGTTGACCATCCGTCAACTCGCGAAAATGCTCGTAAATACTGTTGGATCCGACATCACGCTAACATTATCCTATTATCGGAATTTCAAACTCACACGCAATACCCATGTTTTATTAGTCATTTAATCCTATTGATGTTCAATGTACCCCAATATATCTCATTTAAGGTTCATATGTATCATTGAAACTAAAGAATGTATAGCTCAAGACCTTGGAAGAAAATAAAAAAAAAAATTTAAAATCTGCCAAAGCGTACCGGTACGCTGAACTCTCTAGACCTCGCTGTACCGGTACGCGTACCGCTACGCTGAGTCCATTTTTTCCCTGTTTTACCTGTTTTCGATTTTCAATCCAATCCAAACCTTTTCAAACTCATCCCAAATATGTATAAACATATTTTCTACATTATACATGATCCATACAAATTTATTACAACCCATTCCATGCATTTATTTGTCAACATGAAATTAAACCTAAGTTTTTATACAAAACTCATTTTCAATAGCCACAAGCCGGCTTTTCTTCACTCTCGAGGCTCCAAATGTGTGTCATCCGCTGGAATATGCCCTGCACCTGAAATGTGCTCCCGTATAGGGTGAACCAATGCCCAGTAGAATATTTCCTACAAGGGCTACTTCTCACCTAAGTGCATATGAATGTATTATGTAACAAAACACAACCAAAATCATTCCAATGCAAGATTATGTAATTCATGTTGGAATTTACCGTGTCATGTCATGAATAAAATGAGATTCACTCCCGCATTTTTACCCCGAGCTTTTCCCGACTCCTCAATACATACAAATGTCAATGCATATAAAACTAAGCTCTTTTACCTCCCGTCATTTATATTATCCTCTAAATGGCTATTTAAAATCTCCGGGTCTTTATTTGGGGTGAGTATTTATGGACTTACACCAACGACACCCAACCAACACGGAATTTATGGACTTCCACCAACGGTTCCGCGTACACCGACACACGTCTTGGGCTCTTATACCAATGGAGTGCATATCCAATCACAAGACCTCTCACCCGAAGGATAGTCTAACCCTTCTTGCTACCCCGACCCAATTTTTCATGCATGCAGCCGTGCGACTCAGTGGAATCTTCAATTCCACTTTTCCGAGCCCACCATCAACCACCATTTGTGATGTTTGATTAACTATGCACCACACATACCCGCACTCATGTCTAAGCCCATGAATGCGATGTTATAGTATGCCCAAGATGCAATAGATGTCAAATGAGCAATTTAACCATATATCTACATATCTCATGGCAATTCATATCATAAGCATATAAATCTCATGCATCATTACAATGTCAATATATCAATGAACACATATAAACATTTCTTTCTAGCACATTTTCTAAGCATGTTATACATCATTATGTCATAACAACTTAATTTACACTTAGGAATTCTGGCAAACACCTTCAAGGCAACAATCATGTAAGCACACAATTTGTCCACTTAATAACAAGTTACAAGAAGATTTCACGAGTAACTTCCCTAAACTAAATTTAACTAGAAATTGGTCTAGAACATTTTCATACTCAATTCATCCTTTCCATGACCATAGACAAGTCATAATTCATTTTATACCTCTAACCATTTCATACGGACACCCTAGGTTAGAAATAAACCAAAGTAGGAGGTAATCCTACCTCTTGGAGCGCAAAAGAAATGAAGAAAGCTTCAAGAACACTCCCAAGCCTCAAACCTTTGATTTTTCTGAAATCCGTCTCTTGGATCTTCGGTGAAATCCTTTGTTCTTGGTATGTACGCGTAGCTCTCGTCGCGTAGACCAACTTTAGTTCTTGGTTCGAATGATTCCGATCGACGGATGTCCTTGGATAGCAAGAGAAATCCTTGAAATCCACTTTTTCTCCTCTCTCCCTTCAAAGTCTGAACTCAGTCGGCCAATGGTGAGAAAAATATTTGATTTTTAAAGATATTAATTCCTATTTATACTTTTTATTTCACGGTCCACATCGCTCCGCTCATTTATCACTTTCGGGTCCATTTTTAACCCGAAATGATTTAATTAAATTTCAGTTTCAGTTTAAATTAATTTTATTTGAACTTTTATTCAATTATAAAGAAATTTCATAATTTTTATTTTTGGGGACGTTCAAAAGTTCATTCGTTACCCAGTTATTTTGTAAAAACGTATAAAATTTGACTATCTCTGAATTCGACGAAAATTGATATGGTAACTCAATTTCACGATGCGAATCCAATGGTGAAGTCTGTTGCTTTATCCAAGCTCTATAAAAATATACATTTTAAACCCGCATAATGACCAATTACTACTTTTCCCTTTTTCCAAAAAAGTTTAAATTTACCCGGATTTTACATCCTTCCCCCCTTAAAAGAATTTTGTTCCCGAAATACACATACACATATACATTCAAACACATGCATATGCAACAGTCATACAATACTACAAGACTATAAAAGTGTATCTCCATCCTCAAAGAAGAAGGGATAATTGGTACGGATAGTGTTCTCGTGCTCCCATGCTGCCTCCTCCACTCCTCGGTGATGCCACAGCACTTTCACTAGCCTCACGGTCTTACCTCGCAAAACCTGATCCTGCCTATCCATGATGCGCATCGGTTCCTCCTCGAAGCTCCCATCAACATCAACAACAAGCTCTCCCCCAATCCACTACATGAGTCGAATCCGGGGTATATTTTTGGAGTATAGAGACATGGAATACCACATGAACACCCGATAGATTTGACGGCAACCCCAACTGGTAAGCAACTGAACCAACCCTCTCAAGTACCTCGAAGGACCCGATATACCTCGGCGACAGTTTTTCCCGCTTATCAAACCTGACCACTCCTCTCTTAGGCATCACCTTCAAGAAGACATAATCACCCACCTCAAACTCTAGAGGTCGCCGACGTCTGTCAGCGTAGCTCTTCTGCCAGCTCTGAGCCGTGAAAAGACGCTTTTGAATCAAATCGACCTTCTCAGAGGTGTCTCTAATCAAATCTGGACCCGTAGAGGGTCTCTCTCCCACCTCCGTCCAATAAATCAGAGATCGACACGGCCTCCCATATAATGCCTCAAAGGGTGTCATCTGTATACTTGCATGCTAACTGTTGTTGTAGGCGAACTTTACCAAGAGCAAGTAATCTTTCCAGCTACCCTTAAGATCTAGGACGCATGCCCGTAGCATGTCCTCTAATGTCTAGATAGTCCTCCCAGACTGACCGTCCGTCTGGGGATGAAAAACAGTACTCATCATCAACTGTGTCCCCATAGCTTGCTGGAAACTCTCCCAAAAATGAGTTGTAAACCAGGGATCCCGATCGGATACTATAGATACAAGCACCCTATGCAACCGAACAATCTCCCGTATATGTAACCTGTAAAATTCCTCATATGTGAAGGTCATCCGCACAGTCAGAAAATGTACCGACTTGGTAAACCGGTCCACTATCACCCACACCGCGTCATGTCCCCTCGATGTCCGTGGCAAGTGAGTCACAAAATCCATTGTGACATGCTCCCATTTGCACTCAGCTACCTCCAAAGGCTGGAGTAATCCCTCTAGTCTCTAGTGCTCAGCCTTAACCTGCTGACATGTGAGACATCGTCTGACGATGTCCACAACGTCTCTCTTCATTCCGCTCCAATAATACTGGCGACGAAAATCATGGTACATCTTCGTGCCACTCGGATGTACAGCAAATCGGGAACAATGAAACTCCCTGAGAATCTCCTCTCTAAGCTCTGCAGACTGGGGAACCATAATCCTCCCCTTAAACCGAAGACCACCATCTGAGTGAATGGTCCAGCCCTCGTCACCGAAACCTGCCTGTACTCTGTCCCTAACGGATGTTAACTCTGCATCTAGCCCCTGGGACTCTATCACCCTACTCAGTAGGGAAGGTGTAGCCATCAAGCTCCCTAAAACACCATGAGCTTGACCCATGTATCGTAGCCTGAATTGTCCCACAGTCTCGAGCATCTGTCACTTCCTAAAAGCCACATTAGCCAAGACTCTTCGTGACTTTTGACTGAGTACATCAGCCACCACATTTGCCTTACCGGAATGGTAATGCAAAGTGAAGTCATAATCCTCTAGGAACTCCATCCACCTGCACTGCCTCATGTTGAGGTCCCGCTGCGTAAAGATGTACTTCAGACTTTTGTGGTCTGAAAATGCCTCAAACTATTTACTATATAGATAGTAGCGTCAAGCCTTCAAGGCAAAGACAATGAACGCCAACTCCATATCGTGCGTAGGGTAATTTTTCTCGCGATTCTTTAACTACAGAGAACCATAAGCTACCACCCTTTAGGACTACAGCAAAACGCATTCAAGTCCATCCTTTGAGGCATCACAATACACTGTGTACCTCTGTCCCTTTTCTGGGACTATCAGGATTGGAGCTGAAGTAAGCCTCCTCTTTAACTCTTGGAATGTCTTCTCACAAGCATCATTCCACTCAAATGTGACCTCTTTCTAGGTCAACTTGGTCATAGGAGCGGTTAATCGAGAGAAGTCCTCAATGAATCTCCTATAGTACCCCGCCAATCCCAACAAATTGTGTATCTCGAAGAATGACTTTGGCCTCTCCCAATTCATAACTGCTTCCACCTTTTTCAGGTCCACGGATACACCCGAAGTCGATACTACATAACCCAAAAAATTCACCTCCATAAGCCAAAATTCACACTTGTTGAACTTGATGTACAATTGGTGGTCTCTCAAGGTCTGAAGAATAATCCTCAAGTGACCCTCATGCTCCTCCTCAGACTGGGAGTAGATCAAGATGTCGTCAACAAATACTACGAGGAACTGATCGAGATAGGGTTGGAATACCCTGTACATGAGATCACTGTGAACTCAAAATGCTCATACCACGTTCTGAACGCCGTCTTAGGGATATCCTGCTCCCCAACCCTCCACTGATGGTAACCGGTATAGAGATCTATCTTAGAGTAGACCCGTGCTCCTCTAAACTAATCAAACAAGTCATCAATCCTCGGCAAAGGGTACCTATTTTTGATAGTAACCCTATTCAACTATCGATAGTCTATGCATAGTCGAAGGGTTTTATCCTTCTTCTTAACAAACAATACCGGAGTGCCCCAAGGTGAAGTACTCGGTCTAATGAAGTCCTTGTCCAATAATTCTTGCAACTAAACCATGATTTCTTGCAACTCAACTAGTGTCATCCTATGTGGAGTCATAGAGATAGGAGATTTACCAGGATGCAACTCAATGGTGAAGTCTACATCCCTATGTGGAGGTAATCCCGATAGTTCATCCGAAAAAACATCCTCATACTCACATACCACCCGAGGTAGACTCAACTTCTATCTTATCTCGTCCTCTAGGGTAAGGCTTGCTAGCCAATCCATCAACTGTCCGTGCCATCTAGAGTCATACACGACTTTAGGTAAAACATCATATTTTTCCCCATGAACTTAAAACAGACACTATCAGGTCTGTAAGCAGTGACCCTCTTTCTATCACAATCAATGACGACCCGATGTGCCGCCAACCAATCCATCTCGAAGATCACGTCAAACTCTGATATGTCCATGACTCTAAGGTCCACGGTGAGTAGAATCTCCGAGATCTCTAATTCACAGTCCTGACATATCTGATTAAATCTCACTCTAGCTCCTAGGGGAGAACTCACATGCAGTGGTTTTTCCAAAGTCTTAACCTCTAGACCCAAATCTTTCACACATGATGCAGCAATAAATGAATGTTATGCACCAGAATCAAATAACATTCTAGCCCATAAGCGAGAAAGTAGGAATGTACCCTGTATCACCGACTGATCTGTCGGCTCAATATGTGGCATCATGGTATAGACACGCCCTCGACCCATGCCCTAACTCATCTACCCTGCTTGCGGAGTCCTCGCACGTGAAGTAGTGGAGGTCTGAGTAGCACCTTGAAACTGGTACTGGCTTCCCTAACTCATGGTAGGGTAATGAGGAATAAAATGAGTCTGTGATTGTCCCATCGAAGTCTGGGACTAAGATAACCCATAGCTCTAGGATCCCTGCCTCTGGGGACAATCCCGTTTCATGTGTCCTGGCTGGTGGCAATGGAAACATGTCCTCTGCCCCGCCTGATATGTAGTCAACTAATTTCTTCCACCTTGGGAGGATTGACCCTGGCCTTGGCCTTGATAACCACGGGCTTGTCCCTGAGGAGTAGAAGTTCTCTACCTCTTTCCTAAGCTAGAAGAAAAGGATAGGCCCTCCTTCTTCTTATCTTTCACACCCGCCTCCCGGATGTTTCGTGCATCCTCTACCTCCCTCTCAATGGCTATAGTTGTGGTGACCTTCGAGTCCAAGTCTTGCAGAAGAAGCCCTACAATTTTGCCTTGGATGGACAACTTTAAACCATCCTCTAACTTCCTCACCTTGGCCAAGTCTGTGGCCACATAATCATCGACGAAACGTGTTATTCCATGAACTTAACCACGTATTCCATCACCGACATCATCCCTTGTCGCAAGTCCAAGAACTCTCAGGCTTTTACATATCTTGCGGCCGCCGGGAAATACTTTCCCATGAAGAGCTCCTTAAACTTTACCCAAGTCATAGCCTCCAAGTTCTTGGAGTCCTTCACCCAATCCCACCACAATTGGGATTCTCCCTCCAGTTGGAATGTTGCTAGGGTTATCTTGATGGCATTGGAGGTGATCTCCATAGCCCTCAATACCTTATCGACTTGTCGGAACCAATGGTCAGCCACCATAGAGTCCGCCCCTCCCATGAAGATCGAAGGCTGATGTGCCTTGAACTTCTGGAGGTTGCTTGAGCCTCCTTGTTATCCACTTGCACCAGTCTGTGCAATGGTGGAAGCCGTAGCACTGGTCTGTGCTGTGGTAGCAGCCGTCGTACCAATAGCCTCCACTAAGGCTTGTTGGTCAAAAGCCAGTGGTGGTTGGTTATTATTTCGTCCACCCCGACGTCCCCTTCTTCTAGTTGTCATCTACACACATGTCAAATGACAATAGAACATTCACATTGTGTCCCAAGATAGGGATCAAATTTAAAATTTGGAGATTTTCTCCTTGTCTCACTAGTAGTGCGTGTACCACCTACTAATAGACATTTATACCTTGAAATTATACGTTCATTCCTTTTCTCGAAACTCTAGGTTATGTTTTCTAA